>JAUIMW010001025.1:0-13995 GCA_033557785.1 Enochrus cinctus
TAGTTAAGTTTAGCTAGCTCTATTAGTTTACAGCATATTTATTCTATTAATGGAAATATTTTTTTCCCATTTCTGCAATAGTATGAATCAAAAAATATTTATCGTTTCATTTAAGCACTTTAAATGGTCATATATTGGTTGCAAAGGTTTTCTTATTGAATAGTTTCTATTAACGAAAAGATTAGTAAATAATTCTTTGAGAATGTAAGTTATCTTTGCGAACGATGTGTTATATTAATTTGAAGATTTTGCGTTATTTCCCGTAAATTTTCCATGCAGTACTATTATACTCAGCAATCAAATATGATCATTATCCAAATTGAACTATTGGGGCTGTCTAAAGTGTGTAGATAAAAATGGACGTATAACATTTTTAGTAGATTGATATGCTGTGAATTCTTCATCTTGAAGTTGAGTATCTGCAATATTTTCTTAGGGTTTGTGATCAGTGGTAATCACAAACAGACGTCCTTCTAGCATATATTGAAAATATTGCATACTGACTTTTAGTTAATTTTTTGAAAAGAATCTCAAATGTTCGCGTTTTGATTCTTTAATTTTTTGTAAATATATTCTAACAGCAAAGTCGGGTGCATCGAATATTAAAACCAAATAAAGTTTGCTGCCAGGATGCACCAATATTGTTGCATTGACAACTTTTTGTTTTAATTTTTTTTTGTGTTCGGGATCCCATTCCGATGTTTGTTTTATAGATCTTCTTTATGTTTTTAGTTAAATTTAATAATTTAGCTTAAGTTGCTAAATTTGTCAATAATCGTCTGAAAAATTGCTTTTCGTAGCTCCATTACATTATTTGGTATCCTGTTGACGACACCATATATCTTCTTTGTGTTGTTTTCATCTTCTGGCACCACTAATATGTTGTCTTATACGAGAGAACAAAATGAAAATCTTTGGAATGATTGCGCTGCGTAGCGTAAAATAAATGAAAATCTAGTAAATTTAAAAAAACGTAATAATTACAGAAATTTTTATCAAGTATCGATACTATAGTCCAAAACTATAAACCCTAGTAAACGTCGATTTCTAATTGCTACTTATGAATTGAAATATTTAAGAATGTCTCCTATTATGGGTGCTCCAACTTCTGGAAATAATGCAATTCCTATCCTAATGTTATGTCTGTCATTTTTAGTAAGAAGAAAGACATAAACACGACCACCAGAATTGATAAAAAAATTGATCTTATTTTTTTTTAATTCAAAACGTTTAACTGGCTGGATCTATGGCAACAATCACTTAACGTTCTTAGTAATTTGCCGTTGAGTTTGCCGAACCTCAATAAGTTTTTGTTACATTATTTTTAAATTAAAAAAAAATATTTTCAATATTTGACTTACACTATATAAGTTCAATTTGTTTATTTTATGAAGAAATACGCGTGGGCGGAGTTTGTCGTCATCAAAGGTAATCAACTTGTATATGGATGATCTGAAACTCTACGGCGAGATAGAGGAAACACTTCGGGAGCTCATTAGTATTATGGAAGTCTACAGTCAGGATATCGGAATGAACTTCGTGCTCGACAAGTGCTTCAGGAGAGGAATTGTGGAAGTTTCACAGTCGGACAGTAGGAACCGGAGAGAACGTATTGTTATCTCGGAATGCCTCACAATCAACGATTGGACCATGCAACGCTGAAGAGAGAATTCCAGGACAAATGCCGAAATAGGATAACAGACCTGATGAATATCCATATTCGTGTGGGACCCTCAAGTGATCAGCTTCAGTGGGGAGATTGAACGCGTCGCGAAAGGAAGGAGGAAGAGAACTAAGTAACATCAAGAGGTTGTACCTTGCTCAAGAAAAGATGGTGCGCGAACGTTTTCTGTCTTCTGGCAACAATTTGAAGAGGGAGGTTGCTATATGCCGTCATAGTTAGATATCTGAAAACTTTTGAGTCTATAGAACTATAGGTAATTATAAATGGTTCATAGCCCCATTATTTTAAAGAATATATGTTACGGTTCGTAACATATAAATTACAAGCAATTAATAATTTTCACCGGGTAGTTATATTCAATAGGATAGGATAGGAATTTCGTTTAAATTAGCAAATTTAATTGGTGCATATTTCAACATTTTTTCATAACACAGGTATTTCACATCTTTAAAGGTTATCACTTTAAATATTTTTTTGCATTTTTCCACGAAGCGACAGTTTTATCTGTCATTTTGGAAAAAAGTTAAAGTAAGAAATAATTGGTCTATTTCTTGTTCCAGGATCAATCCAGTAATGGAGACCACAGTTCACCCAGGAAAACATCCGGAAGGACGACAGCACGAACAGTTCCAACTCCCACCAAAAATAGGTCTTTTTCAAGGGGAGCGAAATCTCCCAATCCAAAAAGCCCAGATTCGGCCGCTTCAAGCACAACTGGGACAGCTGAAAAGAAAAGTGAGTATCTATTGTTCTAGTTTCGTTAAGAAATCCGAACTAGTTTGCAAGTAAAATGCATTTCACTAAAAACGGGAAAATTGGGGCGCGATTGATTTGACCTCCTTTCCTTTTATATTTATGTCCACGTAAACCATTCCCCTTTCCAATACAAATTACGTTTAAGCTCATATCTCGCAGATAAATTAATACCAATACATTTTTTTTATTGCAGAAGTTCCAATGAACAAAGTTCAAGTAGGATCTGCACCTTCACCCAATTTGAAGGTTGTCAAATCGAAAATAGGATCTTTACAAAATGCCAGCTATAAACCGGGAGGTGGAAATGTAAAAATAGAAAGCAAAAAACTCGATTTTACAAACGCTTCTTCACGAATTGCTGCCAAAAATGAAACGTACACTCCTGGTGGTGGAGATAAAAAGGTAAATTTATTTGTCAAAAATTGCATAAAGCTAATATTCACAGATGTGTTAGCATATCATTCATTTGTGCTAATATTCTAATCATATCATTTTTATTTTAACAGGAGGATTTGTATCAGGTATACAGTAGATAGATAAATATATAGAGTAAAATATAAAGGGCTTACTCTTATTTTAAAATAAGAACTACATGCAATGTACAACTAATTTCAGCACTTGTAGTAGCTTTAAGAATTAGACACAAACCAAGCTGGGTGGACGTAAATCCATCTACTGTAGCTGAACCTTAGCAAGGTTTTAGCATTAGATGGTTGTATAATAACAATAATTGAAAGGCAATTTAAGTTGTCTATGCTTGTAGGGTAAGATGGGCAAAAGTGGTTTAATATAATTTTCAAAATCTTTTTTCTCTGACTTTTTAAAAGTTTAACAATATTATTATAAAAACACACATAAACTTAACAAACAAATGGTTTAAAATATTTGCTGATATAAATTTCATTATTTGTTTTTCACATACAATTGGCATTCACAAATTATTTAAATTTAGGCAAATAATTACATAACGTATTTGTATCATTCACCCATAAAATTAGTTCACTTTTAAATAAAATTATTGACCGGATTGAAAGTTAAAACTACGTTTTTTTAGATCCAACAACAAAAACTACAATGGCAAGCAAAACCTAAAGTGGGTTCTTTAGAAAATGCAACCCATAAACCGAAAGGTGGAGATAAGAAAATAGAATCAGTGAAATTAGATTTTAAGGAAAAGGCTAAACCAAAAGTGGGATCCAAAGATAACATCCAACATAAACCAGGAGGTGGTGATGTCAAGGTAATAATTCATATTTGTCAAGAGTTTGATGTGAAGCATGATTGATCTCTTTCTTGATATTCTTGGAATGGTAAAGGCATGATTTTTACTAACTAAAATGTGTTAAAATCATAAGTGAAAGCTCTTAAATATGTAATTTCAGTTATATTAGAGCTTTATTCATTATTCCTTTGCTAGTGTTAAGCATGAAAGTTTCTTGAGAGAATGCTACAGTTGTGTTACTAACAGTATTATAGTAATTAATAAATTGTTGTTTAGTCAGAGGACAATCGTAAAGATGGACAATCTTCTCAGATTATTGATGATGTAAGTAAAATTGGTGTGGCTAGTTATTAGAAACCTACCGGCACAAGTTCACTGGTAATTGATAACATACCACAATGCAATGTATGTATGGAGTGTTCCACTTGTACAAATTTCGAAAATTGCACGATAATTAAAGTAGTTTTGGAAGAAATTTTTTAAATTTATTTCCAATTAGGCGTACTTTGAATTGTCATATGAATTTGCTAAACAATATTTCTTTTGTCATACTATTTGAAAACCAATCAGATTTTGGTAAAAGGTACTGTTTGAAATTTCTGATTTAGTTTCGCTTTGCGAAAATTCGTGCATTCCTATTGTTTTATTTAATTTTACTAACATTTAATTTAACTTTCGGCAGATTGAAACAAAGAAGATTGACTTGAACGTCGGCAGCAAAGTCGGATCACTAAATAACGTAAAGCACAAACCTGGAGGAGGAGATAAGAAAATTTTTGATGATAAAGAATACCTTCGACAAATGTCCGGCCTATCGGACCAGAAATCCATGTCGGGTTCTCAGGTAAGCGACATTGACCATATTGAACAATTCACGGAAAAAATGATATCTGACCTTAAGTGGACGTAAATTTATTTTAATTTTACTTAAGTTTGTATGCTGTTTTGTATTGTCATATTTTATTTTGGAAGGATATTCAAAACACTTGATGCTTTCACATTTTTTATTGTTATTTATATTATTTAAATAATATTGTAATAAAAAAATCTTTGAATATTCGTTCTTAAAATAAATTAATATAATATGTAAAGTTTTTTAAATTAATTTTGCACTCTTATTTTTCATTTCATTGTTTTGTTTTTCATATTCGCTTTTATTTTATTGCAGGCATCTGATTATTTGTACACTTTTTATTAAGTGTTTCATTTTCATATCTATGGTAAAAGGTGAAGGTTTTTTTTCAACTAAAATTAAAAGATTAAATGGCTAATGTTTGATAACTTACTGTTCTCCGCAGTTTGAATATTGGTGGACAAGTTTACCACTTGGAAACATTTTAATTAATGACATATTTAAATTCTCTTCTTAATTAAATATTTCAAACTGCGGAAAATATTATTGAATCTTACGTCCTACTAACTTATCAATGTAAAATGCACAAACATTCCAAAAATGAGTTAAAAATAAATTAAGAATTAAATATAAATCAAAAGTAGTTATAGTGCAAAATGTATATTCAAAATTAGCTTTGCTATCATGTTCTCTTCTTCTTGCACTATTTAAATCTTTCACAATTTTTATCACGTAATATACCTTTGATCATTATTTTCATGTCATATATTTTATTATTATAACTCATGAGTGGGGTTCGACAGTTCTTTTTACCAGTTGACCTACTCCAGGGGTAGGTCTACTTTTTTGCAGTATTTTACGATTTTCTTTAGACCAGTCCTCTTCAAGTCTACTTGTGTCAGATTTTCCTGTTAAAATAATTCAATTCTGACCCTGGTGAGTCCCACACAGTAACATATTTTATGTAGAGGTGTTTTGTCCTCTTTAGTACATTCTCTGTATAGTCTCTTTGCATTTGATTACCTTTTCTATCGCCAGATCATAAGATTTGCCTGCTTGCTAGGCACATTGGTTGTGGGAGAGCAATTAAGTACATAATTCAATAATATAATTTTTATGGCCTTCTTACATTCGGTGAGCTTGGTCCTATATGTCTCCAACCACAAGTTCTCTTCGCTTTCCTGAATTGCAGTCAATTCACAATAGCATCCCTTAGGGTCTCCTACATTATTACCATATCTGTAGAGTTCCTGACGATTCATGGACAATTCTCTAGTTACCTGTCAAGATCCCAGTTTTCATCTCATACTCGTTAAGAAATGTTATTCCTAATTTATTTTCCAGCTGGTTTTATTGACAAAGCATAATTTTTGAATATATTTTATTCAGACATTAACCACTTGTATAAAAAATATTTTAACATGCCTGCAGTGTGTTTTGCATGCTTTAGTTTGTATGCCAGTAAGTTCAAGTGTGAAATTGCTACATTTTAGTTTTTTTTTTAAATATAGTAAATTTTAAATTTATTAATAAAAAACACATAGACTATGAAATTATTCTTCACATTATTATGGTTTCATTTCAAAATTATTTTTTGTTTTCAAATTTTCAATTTTTCTAAAGTGTAATCCATACTTTCTCTTTTATCAATAAAATTTACTAAGATAGATGAATTTAACAAGTATTAATTTTAAGCTAGCATAGTAGCATTTTCTCATCATCTGTGTAGAAATTTGTGATAGCTGTAGTTCCATATTTTTCTAATTAATATTTTATCACATATAGACTTCATTGCCGTCCCAAGAAGCTCGAGAACCAATATCCGACGAAAATCTGAACAAAGAACATTAACTTTTCTAATATTTGTAATTCTACAAATCCTCATCAATATCAACATTTTTGTCACTAGCAATTATATCTGTTTTTAGTATTTGTAAGACACTATAGTTTTATTATAAAAACTCTATGTGTACTTGTTAAAAGACAAGAACGGCAGATATATGTAGCGGTGACTTGTGAGACTAATATTTTTGAAATGCATGAAAAAGCTGCATGCACTTTCATTAACAGATTTTTTTAAGAGTTATAATTATGTAGTGTTGTTAAAAAAGTAAAATATGTTTCTGCTTTTATTGTTTTAGTTGATTATGTTTTCAGGTCGATGTGAAATGAGATAGTCAAAGTCCGGGGGTGCACCTTAACAAAATTATACAGAAACAAAGTTTACTTTTTGAAAACGCATTGATATAAGTAACAATACATTTTAGAATATCACTAACACTTTACGTTATTTAGTCATTTTTTTCACAATTTATGTAGTTTATCACAAATTTGTTGCTTCTTCTGTGTTTAACAGAAAAATATTAGCTAATGTTAAAAAAGAAATAGTTTATATATTTTTTACATATCCTGTATTATTTAAAGTGAGAACAATTTTTTCTAAATACATCATTATATTGGTGTTGTGATATTTAGACATAAAGGTGTATTAAAACCTATTTTACAGCGTATATTATACGTCAACTTTTGCTGTTGTGTAAATACAATATTTAACCTTTTTTAAATTTATTTCAAACACACTTTTCATAATTTAAATAATTGTTGTGCATTATGACATTGGAAAATAATGAAAAATTGTATCTGAAAAATAGTTTTTGTCTCAGCATATCTGAATGTCATAAAAATATTTTCCTTTTTTACATTAAAATAAGTAAATTTACAGTATAAGGTATGATTTTATAATATTTATCCACATTTATCTCATAATAATAAGGTTAAATAAATTGTGAAAAAGCTTATCAAAATGTAAATGTGAAAACCAAATTTGGCATTAACATTTTGAAAAGCTTTTGGTATGTTATTTTTTCCAGTAAATAATAAAGAAAAAGCACGTAAAAAATACAGTTTTTTGTAGTTAGATGGTAATAACTATCATCATTGTATTAACGTTTATAAATAAATTGTGTAATAGTAATTTGTAGTCTGTCTTTTTAACTCCTCACTGTAGATTTAAATAATAAGCACAGTAAAGTACTGAAACACGCATTATTATTTTAACTAAAACACTGGCTTTCAAAGTAGAGTAAGTATTTTTAAAAATGAAAGCTTGTCACTTGGTGTATCAAAACAGCTACACGTTAAGTTTTGTTTGATTGTGCCATATTTCACGTAAGTATTAAAAATTTGTTATTAAATAGCTTATTATACACTGAATGTTACGGGGTGGCCACTAATAATATTTTTTTTTTTAAATATATTAAAATAGTGGTCACCTTTTCTTAGATTGTTGTAATTCTAGCTTATAAACATAGACTTATAAATACTTTTTACCACCTACCCCTAAATGTAGACATACATTTTGAATCTGTGGTACAAAATCATTTTTTTGAATGTACTTTGATTAATTAAATTTCATTATTAACAAGCAGGTAAAATTTTGTTCGGAAAATGTACAACCATTCATGTGGTACTCAAATGAAGGCGAAATAGCTAAGTAGAGCAAACTAAACAACTTAGTTCTATTCTGGTAATATTTTTTTAGCAATGGGAAAAACCAATCATTTGTTCTTATAAACATTTTGGAATATCGTTCATTCCTTTTTAGTCCTTGATTAACTGATTTGGATTTATTTTCAATATGTTTTAATGGTATCAAAAATTCAACATATTTACAATTTTCAAAATAATATGAATTCTAATTGAACTTGACATAATCAAATTTAAGTTAATACAAATTTACACATTGTGAAATATTAGATCAATATTATGGACAATCAATAAAAAAATATTTAATTTTATTTATATATTTCTGTTGCAGCAAACGAACATGTACAACAACATAAAAGAATTACATTCTCCAGAAGTAAATATTATTTCTCCATCTCAAGAAAGAGTAAAAATATTAGATGAGGTTCAAGAATTCTATTATGACAGTAGACCTAGTTCTAGACTTTACAGAAGCAATTCTCTTCGAAACAAAAAACCTGCAACTCCTCGCCCACAATGGAAAAATTAAATGAATGTTTTATCAAAAAGTTTCATAATTATCATGAGAAGAAACATGGTTCATATAACCAAATAGGCATTTCATTTTTTTTATTCACCAGTCTATTAATATTGATTGTAACATTTACATTTATAGATACATTATTATGTAAATATTTTCTATTTACAACACTTGACAAAATGAAGTTCCATGTTTAGATAGATAATACAATGTTGACATCTATGCTAATTACAAATCATACTTCTTAATTTTCATAAAAGTGCACAAGTAATCCTAAAGATTGTTTCAGTAACACTATATATATTAAGATCCTTTTAAATTATACATACTTGCTACTTAGTAATCGTATGATACACATATAGGCCAGAAGTTTATGTTAGAAATTTTGTTATAATACAGAATTTTTATGAAACACCTCTAATATATAACTATATTAAAATTTTTATCAAAAAATAAAACACCTATATAAAAGTATAAGCATAATACAATTAAGAGTAAAAGCAAAAAAACGTACCTTCAGTATTATTTTCAAATGTCTAGATGATGTAAACTATATACATTTTATAACAAAAAATTTGCACACATGTACTTACTTCCATAATATTTTTAGTTTTACATTTTATGGTATGCAATTTATATCTTACTTAATATACATATATATTTAAATAAAAATGTAAGAAAACTATTTAAGAAATTTTATTAACACCTTCGGCAACAAAAAATTTCACTTATATAAAACTTTTGGATAGGTAAAATAAAAATCATATTTCCCTTAAATATAATTTAATATTAAACAAATTATGGCTTCCACAATCTTACTAAACCATCTTCACTGTATGAACACAAAAGATTTTGGTGGGGGTGGTGAGCAATTCCAATAACGTCTTTTTCATGAATCTGAAAAAAAATATATTTAATACCATCTCAAAAAACTGTACCATGCTACATACATTTAAAGTCCTTTCTAGTTTACCCGAATTCGTCGAAAAGCAGTAAAGCACAAGATCTTCGCCCACACAATAAATCCAATCTCCTCTTGGGGACACGGTTGAACAAACAAAGTCACCACCTTCTCGCTTACCACTTGAGAACGAGCGAACAATTTGACCTTGCAAATTCATAATAACAACAGTATTGCTTCGGTTGCAAACAACGAAATGTTCAGGATTTTTGGCAAAATTATGAATATTGTTCACTGTTGTGTCTCCAGCTCCAAGTGCTTTAAAAGTGCTTATGCATTCAGTAGTTTTTATACTCCAAACTTTAACAGTACCGTCTGAAGATGCACTTAAAATATTGTGGCCATCCTGTGTGAAAATTACTTCATTTACGAATGAAGAATGCCCTCTAAACTCCTTCAGCATTTTTCCCGATTTTAATCCATGAATTCTTATTATGTGATCAAAAGAAGCGCTAAGCACCTGGCTGTTATCTCTGGAAAATTGAAGGCATGTGATACCTTTCGAGTGGGCTTTTTCTATTTTCCTCAAGCACTGACCTGAACTTATTCTCCAAATTTTAATTCGACCTGCTTGGGAACCTGTCACTAACATTTCGCTGTCTCTTGAAAAAGCCATACACAAAACAGCATTTTCCATCATCATAAAATTTTCTTGTGCTTGATATTTCAAATCTTTTCTGATTTTTCCAGTTGTGAAATTCCAGACTTCTATAATACCATCAACACTCCCTGTGACCAAATATTGGCCATCTGGTGAGAATCGAGCACATTCCACGTGTGATTTTTGGCCAAATTTTATCTGTTTTGCCATTTGTGTAGGATATTGTTCATCTTCTTGATCTTTTATAGCAGCTTTACCTCTAAACAAATCGATTGTGGTACCAGGTGGTAAAAGACCTTGGTGTTGCTGCCATTTTAAGGCTTGTCCCAACAGAGCTAACAAACGTGATGTAGGTACTACGGATACTTCACCAGATAACGCATGTGATATGGCAGCTCTGCGTTTTTCTTTACTGCTTCCATCAGGGTAGGCTTCTCTTGGGTCGAAGTATGATCTTGCTAACAAGTTTTCTAAATGAATATATCTTTCTGGCTCGTTTTGTTTTAACATGATCATAGGATCTGTTTGACGTAATAGAGAACGGGCTGCTCCTAATTCACGTAACTCAATTAGTTCTAAAACAATCTAAAAAAAATGTATTATATTTAATTAATAAAAAATTAATACATAGGTTTCGATTACTTTATTGTTCCTTTCCAATTAATTTATTTATGTTAGTTGTTTTTTTTGTGATTGTTATTGTTTTATTTAGGATTTCTCATATTTTGAAAAACTTTTATTTAGCTGCAATTATTTTTTTTTTCGATCTACTGTTATGTAGTCTTTAATTTGTCTCTAGTTTTATAAAAACAATTTTTCTAGTTTTGTATTTAATATTGTCTAAATGAACTATGTCAAAGCAGAATTACCATCTAAATAGTTCATACTTCATAAAAAGAATTCATTTGCAAGATACTATTTTTCACAAGGAAAACAAGTTACACTAAGAATAAAATTCAACCCACATGAATAGACACAACTTGACATATAAGGCACAAAAAAATATAACTTAGTCTAAGAGATAAAAGGAAAATATTTCATGCATCCACACTCAGTTTCAATCAATGCTAAGAAACTTTTCCACTGAGTATATAGTATTTTCCAGCAGACGTACTACACTTATTTCATGAAAATGTTTAGAGTAAGATCTTTTATAATTTCTACAATATGATTGTAGACCTGAATTTCCTGGTACTCAGTTTTTAAGTTGCGCTAAACCTGTGTGATGGCACCTTCAGATGTTCTGCATTTCTTGTGGTGTAGTGATGGTCCCCTTACCCTACAAAACTTATCTTACTCAAGTATAGTGGAACCTTAAGATACAAGCACTTCTATCCTATGTTTTTTATAATTGGTTGTTGAAAGTAATATTTTGTGACACTAAGCCCAACATCTTTTTGAAAGGTTTATTAGCAAATCCAGCTGGCTTTTGTTGGGTATGCCGGTATGCTTTTAGCTGCATTCTCTCCCACTTTACGGAAGTACATGTTTAGTTCTTATGATGTGATTGTTGTCTCATTTATAGCTTTTGTTTTTTTATTAGCTTTTTCGAGTTAATTATTTTCCATACTGCTTCGGCCTATGGGGATTTCAATTATTCTTGCATTATGTTCTTTTACTCTTGTCTGGTCAGTTCTTTGGTGTATTGTTTTTCACTATGTTGAATCATTATTGTTCTCAGAGTAACTATCTTGTTTAAAGTTGTCGTATATCAGGTGTTTGTTTTATTACCTTCTTTAAAACCTTGATGTATCGCTCATTCTTTGGTATATAACTGTTATAAAGCTGCATGAGAAATTGATTGAAGTATTGGAGGCACTGCTCAACCGAGATGCTGTTTAAAAGGAAGGTACAATCTACAGTAGGCAGTCTCGATACACTATCTTCACAGATGTCTCTTTATTTGCATTTTGTGCTTTAATATTTACTATCTCTGCATGGTGATCTGCTATATATAGGTTGATAACTTTAGTTTTATCAATCATGTCATTGGTAAATATATTGTCGATAATACCGATATTTCTGTATATTCATGTTGGGCTGCTGATTATAGGTTTCAAGTTATACAAACACATCATGTTTAGCAAGACATTTGTGGAACTAGTTTTTATTCCAATTTATTTGTCCAGTGCAGATCTCAAGACCAAGGAAAAGTCCTTTAAGCTTGACCCATGTGGTCTATATATCGATACTATTATATTGTTTCTTCCTAGTATTTCAAGGCCACAAATTTCGGCTGTTTTCTGTATCGAAGTTTGACTCAGTTCCAGTTCTTAGTATTTTAATTTTTGAGATATTACTATTAGCACTCCTTCACCTCGATGATCTGTTCTACAGTAGTTGGTGTATACATTATAATCAGCTATCTTTAATGACCTTATTTCATCCTCATTGAGCCAAAGCTCCTGAAATGTTGTAATACTTATTTGTTCTTTTTTAAATAGATACGCTAGTTGGCCAACTTTACTGTCTTGTTGACTTGGGTCTATGGAAAAACTTGCAGTGTTGTTTAAATTCTGCTGGAACATTATTTATATAAGTAAATGCAGAGCATAAGATAAATGCAAGTATGTATAAGCACAAAATGCATCTTATCATTTTGTTGTTTTTTGTGTGATGTATTTGAGTCAATTTTAAGATCTGGTAAGTTGTAGTTGATATATGAAGCAATTATTTCAAAATTTTTCATAATAATGTCTTTACAGTCTAAACTTAACAAGTTCTTTAATACTGCTAACTGAGAGAATGCTTCTTATTCATCAACTTTTCTAAGGAAGTAAGGTAATCCTTGTGGGACTATCTGGACAATGTTTCCGACATCTATGAAGTTGGTGTTTATATTTATATTATATTGTACTTATAAGCTTAAAATAGTATTTTTTTAATTTTATTTTAGTAGCCTAGGCAGTTAACAGCTAATTTTTACCTTTGATGTTTTTGTCAAAAGTGAAAATTTGGATTAGAACTAGCAAATAAAATGTAAATGACAGTTGAGAATGATCTAGTCAAAAGCTTGAGAATTTTTTATATTTTTAATAGATCTTTGACTTTTCAATTAATATTTTTGATAGAATTATTTAAAATCAAGTCAATTATATCCTTTTCATAGTTATTATGGTTAGCAAACTTCTATTAAATATCGAAGATTCTTGAGTGAAACACCAGGGGCTAGGTCAGGACCATCGATGCTAGAAATCACTAGAAGTATCAATTAACCTTTTAAATTTGAAGAGAAATGTGTATATACAACTTAAATAATTGCAAATAATGTAATTGTAGTAAAACAAGCGTTTGATTACATAATTTATTTTACACCAATTACTTTACAACTAAATGTTCGGTATTCCAGAACCTTCAAGCCATTTCTAGTGGGTTTCTATCTTGAGCATCTAGAATGTCCTGCCCCTCTGCTGCCAATAGTATGGTATTTCCGAGTGGTTCTTCGTATTGATAAAATGCCTCATTTGGCAATCTCTGTGGCATTTTCCATTTATTGATTGGTTGCAGATCTCTTCTTTTTCTCGGGCATTTGGTGCATGGTTATATCCACAACTGTCTCTTTCTCTACATTCTGCATTATAGCAGGAGTGACAATCTATCTATTGTGATAACAAACGCTGACCTTGATAATTTCTTCAATCATACTTCTTATGACTCTCTTTTAAACAGTTTGGCGCTCTGTTCAACAGTTATGCCATAATGAAATTTTCTGTCATTTCATGCCTTCATTATGTAATCATGGAACCGTTGATTAGTGGAAGATTTAAGCACTTGAACTCTAAGTTCCTTTTCTTCGTGATTTCTGTGATAAGGAGCCAAGCAGTTCTGTGAACTATTTTTGGCTGGACTCTTAGTGATTTCTGAATTTTATAGATGACATCATTTATCCGCTCGATAACCTCGTATGGCGGT
>JAUIMW010001026.1:0-13991 GCA_033557785.1 Enochrus cinctus
CCGGAAGCAGATGTCATGGCTTCGAAATATACGAGACTGGACTGGTATAAGGACTGTGGAGGAACTGTTCCGAGCTGTCCAGAACAAGAAGAGTTACTCTCAAGTGATAGTCAATGTCGGGGGACCTGATAAGACACTCAGAGAAGAAGAGAATGAACACTAAAAAAAAAACAATAAGCCGTTTGTGGAATGTTCAAAATGAACTATCATTAGCTACCTGCGTTTCTCTCAGTAAAAAAAGGTCTGGGCTTTTCAGCTAAAGTAATTGAAAGAACAACGGGCTCTGCGGCATCTGAAATGAGGCAGGTAAAAAAGAATTACGAACTGGGTTGACTTCTTCACAAATCCCTGTAAAAATGACCCCTGAAGAAACATTAGCATTTTTTTTTAGACACCAGATACCAGGCAAATATACGAACAAGATTGGAACCCAAATCTTGCAACGCTATAATTTGATAATAGCTGCAAAGAAGGAATGTTACCCTACAAATATACAATTTACAGAAACTTTTGGCAGAATCAAATTGCAAGATTTTGTAGATGTAGCACAAAATCGTTTAATTAAGGCACAACAGGAAATATTTATCAAACATCAAATTAAGGACCATATGGAAATAGCTTTTTTATGGAGAAGAGAAGGTTTCGCTAAGATTACTTCTGTACGGAGCTGGTACCGGTAGATATGAGTCTCAAAAGATTCTATGGTAAAATCCTCGCCCATCTTCTACTAGTTTTTGTAGACCCATTGCAATTATTTTTAAGAAGGAAACCAAATTTCGGGATGAAAATCTTCACTTTTTGCGGGTAGTTTGACTTCTGCTGATAAAACAGGGTTGGAAGACAACAAAAATCATTTGGCAGTGATAGTGTTAATGAACGCACGTGTGACGTTGATTTGCGAAATTTCATTCCGGAGATTTTAGCTTTGAAGATGAGCCCAGAAGTGGCCGACCTGGAATAATCCAGAACGAGGATCTGTGTACCCTGGTAGACTCTGACCATCACAAATGCTGCGTGGGATAAGGGAAGAACTGGGCGCCAGCTCCTTTGTGATTTTTGATGGTTTGAAACGTATTCGAAAGGTCAAAAAGCTCGAAAATAACGATCGACAGAAATTCACACGTTTCGAGGTCTGTTTTTTCTTTGCTTTTGCACAACAAAAACAATCTTTTTTTTATCGAATCGTCCCGTGTGATGAAAAGTGGATTCTCTACGGCAACAGGAGACGTTCAAGACGATGGTTCACTAAAACTTTATGTAACCAAGCCAAATCATCGCAGCAGAGTCATAATTTGATGAAATCGACGAAATATACCGAAATTGCGTAATTTCAAACTTTGGAATCTCTTTAAATTTACTTATCAGTTACTTAATAAATCGATCTTAAATACTAATACTGAATAATTTAAAGTTACAACAATTAAATGTTGAAAGTGGAGTTCCTCAAGGATCAATTTTAGGACTCCTATTACTTAGAAGTTATATTTCGCAGATCGCAGATCTCAGACTTATTGAAATATTTATTTTTAATTAGTTATAGAAATGTTTTTAAAACCATGAGCTAAACTTAAAATTCCGAAGTACAAAAGTTTCTAAAGCGAATAGTACAATAAAAAATATAAAAATATATAAGGTGTTCTATTTAAAAAAACACATACACACAAACTAAGAGTTTCTGATTATTATTATTTTTGATTAATTGTAAATATGTACTTACCTACAGCAGCATGTATACTCTGAGTTGCTGAGTCAACAACCTAAACTAAATACCTGAGGAAGCAAATGGATACGTAGACACAACATGGGAGAATTTTGGAGACAGGAAAATAAATAAATAATGTAACATTTCATAATTTAATTATTTATTTTATTGCTCTTAGTGCTCCATTTAATATACAGATTTCTTATGAATATAACCATGCCTAAATCGCCTATTGTATTCTATATTGTATTTGTTGATATCCAGGGATGAAAACCACAAACAATATGGTGATTTCAAAAATAATGTGGCACAATCAGCAAAGTATTTTGTACTTTCTAAATACTATATATACGAAGGGTCCAAGGAAAACTGGCCGGAAAAAAACTAAATATTAATATATTTAACTTTATTCTAACGGTCTATTAGTTAATAACTCTCTAATAGTTAATTTATTGGCCATTTTACTTGAATTTTTTTGTATATACTGAAATTATGTAAACCTTTTTTTGTGGGTTTAATTAAAAAATAGATTGGAAAAGCGGAATATTTTTATTTAGCATTTTCCTGTGGTTAAACCCACAAAAAAAAAACATAGAAGGAAAGCTACGTAAGTTTTATTAAAATAAATACAAAGAAAAGGAGTAAATAAAATTTTAATTGGGACACCCCCAATGATTGACATTGTTAGCATTTATTTCTACAATTATGTAGTTTTGCAAAAACGTGCTAAAGTGTAACCAAAGTTTGACTTTAATTGAAACATTTAAATTGAAACTTTTTGATATGTTAAGTATTATTGTCAATAGTTTTTGAATTTTGTTTCAATATACCAATCTTTGGGGATTAACACTACACACATTTTCGTGTAAATATCACTAATTAAGTGCGCATTTATCGTAAATATAGAATCGGCTTTGAAACGGAAACAATGTTTACAACACCGGTTCTAGTAGAATCTAAAAAATATTTAAATGGTAATCAAATAACGTAGTATAATATTATAATACGTGCTGAGAAGTACGAGACTGCAAGTGAAGCAAAAAAGTTTAGATGAAAGGCTGGTAAAATTTCAGACAATTGATGGAATAGTGGTAAAAATAGATGTACTTGCACGGTCGGGTAAATTAAATTGTAACCGAGTAAATTTTCTTTTCAAACTTTATTTAAAATGGGCGAAAACATCAAACAAAACAGACCCACTTATTCCCACCATTTATTTACATATTTACCACCCAACGATTTAATGGTTTTTTTTTAATTATGTGTATTCGTTCTTTAGTCCGGTTGTTTCAGCTTATTGTGCATTAATGGGTTTCTCACGAATTTTGCAATTTTTCGAGTGATTAGTACGCCATGTCGACGTAACTTTATAAAAATTCCAGAAAACAAGTGCCGCAACACAACTAACTTGGTCATTTATATTAAAATAATTACAAAAATATATCATATATTACTAAAGTAAATATATATTGTAATATACATTATATAATTTAATATGGTGTTCAGAAATACATACGTTACCTAGAGTAGTTTTATCTACGTTACATATTTATAAATCTAATAAATTTTATTTTATCGATCTAAGAAATATACCTTCGACTGACTATCTTGATAAGTTCTTTAGAAACTTTTTGAATAACTTTTGTTTGGGCTTGTTTGAAGGTAACTATGTTTTCAGGAAGACACAAAACGGAAATAATATTCTGTTTTGTGTTCTTAATATTTGGTAAACGAAACCAATGGAAAAAGGTTCCTCATAAATTTCAAATAAGTGGTCACAGAAATATCAATTTTTATGTATTAGTAGATTGAAAAAACGAACCGTTTTAGGTGAGCATTATATTAATTACAAAGAATGTAACTTTTTTTTTTCGTTGTATGGCTGGGTAGCCCATGTGGATAGTACCAATCATCAAGATTATGTTTTAAAATTGTATGTACACTCTCTGGAAACTAATTTGGAAGAACATGTAATAAGAGAAGACGTAAAGCGCAGCAGTCTAACACTAATAAAAATGGAAATCTGTTGGAAGTTGCAAACTTTTTTAAAATTGGCAATCAAAGAGTAGACGTACAAAGAAACAAGTAAGTGGAAGATGGTTTCATCAATATTTCTGTGACGCAAGCACTAAGTGGTTATAAAAATACTATCTGATGAAATTTACTCCTGAACTTCATAATATAAATTCATTAAATAGCATTTTTTTCAGGTATATAACAAAAATATAGTTACAAAAAATAGAGAATTAGAAGTATCTGTTATTATGTTTATTAAAACAACTTTGAGCAGTAATTAGTATTCTCACAATAATCTATTTAAATTCTCATAACTTTTATAGAATCAAAAGTACACACTAAGTAATACTATAACAAGTAAATTTTCTAATCAACTATTGAGTATTATTTCAAGTAAGAAAATTACAGAAGTGCTTAATACTTTTTTTTTTGGCATTTCTTGATCTTGTTTCAAAGTTATCCCGTAACTTAATTGCCTTTATTTTGATAAAAAAATATCTTCGAATTTCAAGTACTAAAATAAATTTGGCCGAATAATTACGTCGAAACAAATAAAATAGATCACTTCAATTTTTTCTGGCAGCTATCAAAATCTCCTCGAAATAGGTTCATATATGTATATATATATATAATCTACAATATAATTGCCCGTATATAAAAAGTGACAAAATTTGTCCCCTTCCAATAAGTAGATAATTTCATTAAAAATATTCGAGAATAACACTATTCAAACTCTAAAAACTATCTAATGTACAATTTCAATTCAAAATTAATATATGTATTTACACTTATTTATGAAAAATACTTTATCAAAACAACAACTTTTGAGCAGTAAATAGTATTATTACAATAAAGTTTCCCTATACTGTCTACAGATATTTTTCTTCATTTTTTTTTTGGCATTTTGTCCTTCGTTATCGATCAAAGAACTCTTCTGCCATATTTTATGCTACAAACGATAAGTAAATTGTCACTTGGAAAATCGGTAACACAAGTCATAGATAATTGGGTCTTCTAACGCAACATAATAGACCCATATTTTTATATAACGAGTTCCTTCGGTTCTTATTGGTCCACTGGCTAGTTATATCTTCATTGAGAGCGTTGGAGCGTTCTGAAACCATTCCAACAAAAAATTGCTTCAGATTGGTGCCTGTGAATGCATTAATGCGACGTTGATTGCAAGAGTTCTGTTCAACTCTCACAATCAACGACAACCATAAGGGTTTGTTCGTAAGCTTGGTGCAAGAAGAAAATAGCTATACATACATTTTTGCATAGGGACAATCTGAGGAAAGGAAAGGAACTTATTTAACAATTAAATATTTCTGGTTGTGCACCAGTTCGTACACAACATATGAGAGTTAACGAGACTACTTAAAGCGGTATACTTAAGCGTTTAGAGGTTCAATTCCACTACGATTTGGTAAGATACAATACGGAAAGCATAAAAATAAACACTGCAATTACATGTTTCGTTTTGTAAACCAACAAAATTGCTAACACGGGTCGTATGGTTCGAGTTGCTGGCCATCTACTCAGCTTTAGCTTGTATATTTTTGTTATGTTCATTTGATAAATAACACACAAACTCACCAAAATTTACATATTTTTAGAAGTTGACAGGCATGGAAATAAATAACAAAAAGAGATTAATTTACATTAGCAAAAAGTACTGTACGTTTCGTTTTAGAATGTGTTTGTGGAATTTTATTGCTTGTCTGGTGTGCACAAGGAAATTTTCAGAGGGAAACTTTTTTTATTATTTTGTAGTAACTTTTTGATGTCATGCAATAGTTTTATAAAACAGAGAAAAATAAAGGTTTGTGCAAGAGGTGTGTCCTGAAAATGCTACTCATAAATTTATATTTTTATATTTAATAGCACTTTCTTGGATCATTCCGTTTTTCATTTTCATTTGAGCGAAACAAGTCAGAAAATGTAAAAATAGTAAAGTATGTGTAATATCTACCAGTAAGTGGACTGTAATTATTTAACTGTGAAAAACTCGGAAAAATTTATTGTCATTATTTCACGTAATATAAGCGGAGTTGTCTAGACTTACCTAAATTATTTTCTTGTTTAGGCATATATTCTTGCATTTCTTTTAATATCTTAGAAATTTCTTGAGAATCTTTAGCTATACTGCATAATTCTTCTTGGTTAAAATCTGGTGTTATCTGTTTACACAAAAGTATTTGACTTATAACGTTCCCTAAATTTGACGGTCCGGCTCTGTTATCTGAAAACAAAATACTTTTTGGTTATCGTTTATTCTCTCAAGGTGCCATTGTGCTTTTAGCAAACTTTTACAAGGCAAATTAGAGAGCTAGTGGTTAAAAGTAAGGACCTTACCGTAGTAGCCAGACATATCCATAGGTATAATTTGTACGAGTCGGTGGCACTTGGTGAGTTCACGAAGGAAGAGCTGAGACATAAAGAAGAGAAGCACTAGATGAGGATTATCAGCCGGGATTCCCTCTGCTACAGCACTGAAAGAAATTTAAAAAAATTGTTAAAATATTCTTTTAAAACCAAACCAAAAATTTGACATGGTGCCAAGCAGAGAGATGGTTTTAAAACTTAACTTCTCATCAGCACATTTGCATTCATTAAATTTTGTTCGTATGAAACAGATTACCTAATTGTTATTATAGGGTATTCTCATTTACATACTAACTGTTAATTAATCTAATTGCAATTCTAATGTGTTTATTTTCAGACCACCATGCCCCAGGAGTAAACCAATGCACAGTCATCAATTTCTCCTTCCTTTTTTTCTTCGACTTCGATTTTCATTTGAATTTGAAGTGGGTGGTAAAGATAATGTTGATGGTTCAATTTTCGTTCTAATGAAAGTGTTAAAAAGAATACGGCGAGTCACACCAGAGAAACAATATCCCCATCGTGGTCGCCAAAAGTCAGAACCCTCGAGAAAATCATTCCCAGATACAAAGACTTTTGAGATCCCAGAGAGAATAGCTATTGGACGATAATTAGCTCCAAGGTGTATCAACAGAAGTTACCCTCGCGGTCTTCGGCCGCGTGGGGATCTTTCGACCTCCAAAGAAAGATGATATAAGAAAGTGAGCGGTTCCACAAAAGACTCGATGCCTCCTTTAACTATAAAAGGCGAAAACCTGTCGCAACCTATCGCTAATCTAGGGTTGACATCCGACTCTCCAAACCCTCATCCTAATCATCAGCACACTGCGGTTGGTAGACACGCTGAATCGAGCAAAATTATCTACAACATCCTGGCCATTAGAGGCTTCTCTTCCCTCATACGACATATTCAGAGGTATACGCGACTCCCCCTTCCTCGACCTAACACACAATTGCATAAGCGTTGATTTCTATGTTCTGTGGACAATAAACGTCTCTGATCGTAACAAGCACACCGCTACCCCGTCGTCCCACTCAGTCACATTTATAGACCACATAATCGTTCGGGAACAATTCACTATTGTAACCATGTCTCCGTCACGATCACACAATCGTATTGATGCTCAAGAACACCAGACTTATAAGTTTTCGTATTCAAACCTCAACAATTTTGATAATATAGACTAAAATCAATCATCTTTCAGAAAAAGAAACACTCAGCAAGAGACTGTGTTGATAGAAACAGGAAACAGTAATGGATGACGAAAGAAATACTAGAACTTATGGAGCGAAGGAGGCAATGCAAAAAGAAAGTAGGCCAATATAGAAGGAAACAAAAAATACGAGTGGTTAAAGATAAGTGGATGGCGGATGTTCAGAAATGGGGCAACTCAAAAGGAAGTATGATGTGTTTAACATGTTCAAAAAAATGTTGTTCACTTGTATAATAAGAAAATCACTCACGTATTGGTGGATAATGCGGGAAAAACTATAATTAAATTCTTGAAATGTTGAGTAAATATTTTAGGACGAAGGCCCAAAAATTGTAAAAATCTGAAGATCTCCAACTTCTGCAAATGATTCACGAAGACCACATCAGCCGTCAGACAGGGATGCATTTTACCCCGGCCGTTTTTAACATCTACTCTAATATCATTTTCAGGGTTTGCAAAATAAAGATCTTGGAGTCAAGAGTAACGACAGCCCAAACCTAAACTTGCGTGAAAGAATGAGCAAATGTTTCATCTGGTGTGTGTAACACTAAGAAGAGGACAGAAATTTCTTTAAAAATATTTTATTTGGGTATGAATCAACATTTACAACTAACGGCGTTGCAGATGGTGGTCAGATCTAAATCAAAATTTTGTAATTTCTAACAGAAAACAGTATTATCAAAAGACTAATGTTGTGTGGGATTTTAAAGGGAAAACTAATTGGACTATTTTTTCGAGAAACTCTAACAGGAAATTCATATTTAAATTTTTTAGAATATTATCTGGGAGACTATTTAGACAATATGAATTTAGAACAAAGACAAAATTTATGGTTTCAGCATGATGGCTTCATTAATTGTCAGTGAATGGTTACGTGATAAATTTAGAGACAGAATTATAGGCCGATACACCGAACCTCAATGGCCTGCGAGATCTCCAGATTTTTTGTGGGGATATTTAAAACAAAAAGTTTACAAAGATCGCCCTTTTAATAATATATAAGATCTAGAGGATTCAATAACCAGTCATTGTCGGAATATTCACATTTTCTACGATAGGGAGCTGAATAACTAGATATGTCATTCGACTTGTGGATTGGTGTGAATCGAGTCAACTTCCACATCCACTGGTAGCTGACTAGTATTAGGTTGAAGATATGGGAGATAGACGACCACAAGGGAGCACAGTGGTCATGCAATGCAACACCTAGAAACCCAAGAATTAACATTAATCTCTACTGCGCAAGGAGCTTAACTCAATTTGAACGAGATAGACTTCCCAGGTTCGAGTATGTTTCGTTGGCTGTCGCACGCATCTTTGTTGTGTACATCTGTGAATTTTATATCTTAGAGAAAATACAAATTAAAACTTGTATTTTTAATTTATATGATTAAACCATTGTCAATAAGTGATATTTTTTAAACAATTAGCAATTACTATAACCTTCCCAAATAAAACAAAAACTCGAATTAAACTAGAAAATAAACTCAATCCAAATTAAAAATAAAATCTATCAACAACTTCGCGCATCCCTTTGCACTAGCTAGCGAGTCCCCAGGGGGGTACGCCTCCCAGTTTAAAAACTGCTGATGTTCGTAAACCAATCGCATCTGAAGAGCAGTCGTAAAGTTACATAAAATCAATTAAAAAAGTATTGTATTTTCAATATACAATATATATGTAATTGTACACCCACCAATTTAAATATGAAAAATATATTTTATAGTAGCAACGCAAGTTTTTTTTTAAATATTCATTTACTTGCAAATTTTCACGCCCAAATTAGCGCACGACAAATTGTTTTGACATTTGGCGTCACTAACGAGAAGTTAATTACAGAGATGCGAGAGCGATAGAAGATAACGTAAATGGGCAGAGATAGATGACATTTGAATTTACATCTACATAATTGATACAAGGGATATATGTTTATGCTACTAAATCTTAGAGAAATTCCAAGTTCGCTATCTATATTCTAAATATAACAAGAGTTTCGTAAATTATATTTTTATATAGAGACCTACGGTCTCTCAAAAATATTAAAAACGTAACGAAACTTCAGCCGACGTGAAACCCTATTAAAATTGTTCCTAAAGGCACAAGGGTGATATATTTAACGCGCGCTAGGAATTTACAGCGGCTTTAGCACATTTATCTGCGATTAAAAATTGACCCGGAGCGCACCCGTCAAAAGGAAAACAAACGGCTGATTATCACAATTTACGTGAGAAACTAACACAAAATAACATGCAGAGCCAAACAGAGGCAGCCTTCTCTATTTTACTGTAACTAGCAGCTTTGTTTCTGTAACTAGCAGGACCGAAAAGCGCAGCGATTTGCGGCGAACGCAAAACGCAAACTGAAAATTCCCAAAAGCTAGCTTGTATTCCGACAAATCTGAATAACAAGTTTAATTTGAGTCGCATGCATAGAATCTTCTTTTCTAAAAAATATATATTTTCTTTTCATGAAAATAGTTAATCCATTTTTAATGCTACGCCTAAGGAGATAGGGAAATGGAAGAAATTTTCCGGTTTCCTCGGCGCGCGGTATTGAAAACGGATTGAATATTTTCATAAGGAGAAATCTCCACAAGGTGTATTACACGATCGGGCAAAATTGAAAATTCACAGTGGAGGTCCAAAAAAGACTTCGCAACAATTTGCCTCGTCCTCGGAAGTCGTGGTTACTCGACGCGTCTATAAATTGGAAGTCAAATTAGAGAGGGTGGAATCTTTTGTTTTCTTAAGCTCCATTTCCTTTGTAATTGACTTATTCTTGTTAATGAGCTTTTATGCTTGCAGTCTCCAATCGGAATAATATTTTCTAGAGTTTTCAGTAAAAAATGAAATGCGAGCCTCTCGACATATGAAAGAAATGTTCTTGGTGCGAGGTCAAGTACAAGTACAGCTTTCTATTATTTTCTCAAGTTGTGACTTTGAAATCTACACCTTCATTATCTGCTAGCACGTCTGCGCAAATGTTTTTTTTCGCCGTTTACCCTTCCACAGTTCATTTTTCAAATGGCCTAATTACTTTGCGGGGTAGTTTCGCAGGGCTAATTTAACAACCCTATTCATTAACTATAACAAAATTCATTTCGAAATCTACCCTGCCCTAATTAGCTTAATGCGAAAGTATATCCGGATGACCTCGCCTTTTTATATTGTTTAATATTTAAATATATTGATTCGTAATTTGTACGTGTTCTTCCTTTGTTTTGCGGGTTGCGGGTGTTCCCGTTCTGCGGACGCCGAACCATTTTAGTACTGAATGAGATTGGAGTTTAATTTTAAAAAGTATTAGTATGGACTGTGTATGCGTCTCCTCACGCTAATATACTAGATTTCTATTAAAGGATATAATAGGTTTATTTATAAAATCAAAAAAATTAATTAAAAAAAAAACAAACAAAAAGATTAGATGTCATAGCATCCGTTAAACATACATCATCAGTGATGAAGAAATCATCAACCAATATAAATATTCACAAACCAGGTGGAGATTCATTATGTACAATTACAGACCTATAACTCTTTTATCAGTGATAGGAAACATTTTGAAAGAATAATTAAAGGACTTGTAGATAAATATGTTGATAAACAAATCTCCAATTTGGCTTTAGATCAGGAAGGTTTACTATATTTCCACTAATCACTCTGGCATCAAATATTCAAGCCAATAATAAGATTGGAAACAAAACATCAGTTATCTTCTTGCTGGCCTCTTATATAAATTATATCTACTAAAGTGTCCACATTACCTAATATAAGACTTCCCAAGAAACAGAATATGCTGCAAATCAGCAACATTTTAACTAGCCTCTATATATAAGAAAGGTCTTAGGAATTGACTAACTAAACTCTCTTATGGTTCAAGAAATAGAGAAACAATATGAACACTCAGAAATTCCAATATATGCTATTCCATCACAGGCACATCACCAACAATCAACATTCTCTCTCCTTTTTTAATCAGAAATTTGAATATAAATAGTAATATTGGTTTCACCCACCTCATTCTCCATTCTCGAATTATCTCCTCACGTATTTCTTCTCTACCTATACCTCGGGCCTCCAGTTCCAGTCGCTACTCTTTCACTATTAAATCTGCTGTAATCACGGGCAGCTCTTATAGCCATGTATCTTCTGCAGCTTTCTATGATGTTTTTGTACGTTTTTATTTTTATGGCACTTTCCCAGTTTGGCACTCTCCCAAGCTGGGGTATGCTTGTCAGCGCCATGGCTGTATCCTTGGTCTTCACGATTGCACATTGTACATCTTCGAAAAATGATATACTTTCATCCAACGTAAATCCGAGATACTTAATTGTTTTCGGTCTTTTTGCCAGATTTTCCACCTTGGATGCAATTGGACTGTACCTTTTAGCTCCACTGAGCATGATTGCCTCCGTTTTCTCTGGTGCCAGTTTCAGGTTCTTTCCCTCCATCCATTGTGCTATGCTATTTACTGCCCAATACATTTCCCTGGAGTTCCTCGCATAACTCCTTCTATTTGCCTGATTTAGATTTGAACGCTGTTTTAAGCTCTATTTTCATGTTTTTGTAAAGTTCTCTTAGGGTTTCCTCTTCTTCGATTTTCTTCTTTCTAGTAATTTTTCTTCTGGTTTTTACACATGGGATTTCATGTAGAAGCGATCACTTATAGATCCTTCTTCTAATACTCTCCAGCTGCTAATTTTTTCAATGATATTCTCTGTGTTCAATGTGGGATCTATGTAAGAAACACTATTCCCTCTTCGAAAAGTTCACCACAGTTAAGCACCGTTAGTCCGCCAATTCAATTAAAATTCGACCTCTTTCCATTTCGGCATCTGTTTGACTTTGACACGAATTTTAGACACAAAACAAATTACTAAAAACTAATTAGTGAAATACTACATATTAAAATTAATGAATTTCGAATTTTAAGCGTTTACACTTCACCAAGTTTTGTTAGCTGTCGATTGCAATTTGATACATCAACGCTCGCGCATTTCCTGCGTAAAATAGAGAGAATAAATTGTGAATTCAATTACTTGAATTTATGACGTTACATAATTTTTACGGAAATAAAACGTTATTTTAAGAGGAATAAATGAGAGAATTAGCTTATTATATCATATTATAAAAATAAATGTACGTTGAACGTGCACGAAATCGATTAAATATAATTTATTCGAGCAACTACCGCACCGTGTCTGGAGGTGAGAACGCCGGTGGGATCACGTGAATTTACAAATCTTCTCAATACGACTCATTAAAATTTAACACCCTTCTTGCCTTGTATATAATTTAATATTGTAATTGTATACATGAATTGATAGCAGGTGACATGAATATTGATGTATGAGTTGACAATTCCTAATCATTAGAACTTGTTCTGCAGTTGGTTTTGTTTTGGTGGGGAAGAAAATAGTCTTGCTAATCATGTTAAAAAAAAGTTATTGCTTTGAGTTGGTCATGGATGACCCAGAGCTTCTCGCATCAAAAGCTGTATCTCTACCCTTATGCCACGAAAGTCGATTTACACGTCACGTTGCTCCAAGCGAAAACAATATATTTTACCGTTAATTAATTGTTTGTGCTCAGAATAACCGAATAATATTAAGCTATAATGTCAAAACTACCCCTAAGCTGCTTATTAATGTCAGCAGTGGCTGTTAGTCTCGCGTTACTTATAGATTGCGACGTCCATTAAGATATTAAAAAACTATTACAAATTACCATCAAGTTTTCAAACGGGCGCTTCCTCCGCGCTTAAAGCGCTTCGCCCGTTAAATAATTGCAGCCAATATTGATCAAATTATAACTCTATATTTAAATTTTAAATTCGTGCAAAACGCCTGTTTTTAAAGTAACACCGGTGTTATTACCATACGGAAATTTTGTCAGTATGTAAATAGGAAGTTCTAACTAAGTTGTTGCTTTTCTGGCCCGAAACTGTTTTTATTAGCACGCGATCAGATTTTATCGTGTTATTCGTAAATTTCGTTAAAAAGCACAATCGTATAAAATAACATTAATGTTTAACACATTTGCGTGTTATTAGTTTTTTTTTAATTTGTACGTTATCGGTGAAAGGCAGGCAGCAAACGAAAGAACTACTCCACTGATTGCGTTAATTTTGTTGCTCCAATGAATTCCATTAATTTAGTAAGTAATAAAATTGCTCGCATCCTTGTTGGCAGGAATTAGTGATTTCGCTTTGCTTCGCATAATTTTCGTTAGTAACCACCTCATTACTTCGAAATTGGTCATTTGCATTGATAACACCCGTTTCCGCGTAATTATCTTCTCTTTGGGTTGATTGCCGTATTGAAGATTTATAAAATATATTATTGCATCTGCGTCATTTAATCCTGTGTTTAGATAGTCAAGTAAAGGTTACGCGTGGTTTTGTTGAACTTCAATATCTGCTGCGAACAGTCCGGGGGGCAAACGTTTCTCCTGAATTCGGAATGTGAGTTAGTTATTATTATCATTTTAAATCTAAGATGTACCCTTTTGGGTGTTTAGATTCTTTTCAAGTTCCCGCACTATTATATCATGTTACTAATTGTCTATTTCCACGCCACTCTGTCCATCGCCAATCTCCTCGCCTCATAGATTCCCAGTCCGTTCCTCACCAGGATCTCCTGTATTCCTTCTTCCCAGGTCCTTCTCGGTCTTCCA
>JAUIMW010001027.1:0-13986 GCA_033557785.1 Enochrus cinctus
GGGTACCATAAAAGTGTCTCTACCGTTTAAGTTTTATTGCCGATCTATCATCTGAACAATGGTATTGTTCACTGACAGGTCATGCTGTGATGTTGGGAGGCTTTTCAGTGTAAACGCAGGGTAAGAAGTCAAAAAGATAATCCTTTCTTGCTATATTTTTTCTAAATGGAATTTGTGAGTTTCTGCATACATAAATGCCAAACGTCCAGTTCTTTGAGTATAGCCGTAGAATAGTTCTCTAATGTCAGAACATAATTAATTCTGCTTCAATTTCTTTTGAGATTGCAGGCCTACAGCCTGTTGTTAGTAGATTCCTTGACAATTGTTTTCTTAAACTTCTTTCCACTTCCCTTATTTTTCTGACATCACTTCTGGCTGCGCCCAAGGCGTTCTGCAGATTTTTGTATGACATTATATCAGTTTTCGTTTATAATATCTCTGCATCTTAAATATTCACATTGGAATTATACTTAAAATATACGTATTGGCATTTGATCGCATGCGTTAGAACTGGGAGCAATTATGCGTATCATCTCTCCACACTGCTTTAAATAAAACATGTACAATGAATTTAGAATATTCAGAAATATGTAATTGATGTTACACTTCAAGAATCTGTTTATAATACTTTAAAATCATTGAATCATATTTGCGGACTTGCTGTCTTCTCTTATTAAAAAATAACACCATATAGACCCGTTTTAACATAATTACTTATATAAATTTTATAAATAAATATACTTGGTAAACAGTAATGAAATAAAACATCAAAATCTAATTCAGACGCGTTTACTACTAGTTTTTTCTTAAAAGGATACGTTTAAGTAATTGTAAACCACATATTTACTCAAAGGTGGACGTGATCGAAGGTGTGTTTTCCCAATATTTGTTCGAGAATCGCGACAAAAGTTTATATTATAGAAATTTTAGCATCGGTATAATAGCTCAAAATTTTGCAACAAAAAACAGAAAAACAAATTCAGCAAGCCAGTTGGACTCTGGATGCTGCAAAATAGCACAAGTGTACATACCATTTTTACAAGTAGATTCTTTAACAATACAATTCTAAATATGCTGTTTAGGTCAATTCAATGGTAACAAAAATTGACACAAACACAAATAGTTTTTCTGAAAACACATTGTATTCAGAATACCCCAAATCAAATAATTTCATTTAAATAAATGTGTGTTACTTTATTTTCTTATACAGCCTTCGCTGCACGGAGAAATATATCACCTATTGTTATTAAATAGGTTATGCAAAATATGATCTCTTCGTAAATTTTCGTCGTTTGGCTTAGTTAGTATCAAATAATCCAAACTGCAATCGCTTTAATAAGACTACCGTTTTCATTGTGGGGGCAGTCTATCTCTAGCAAATTCAACCAAGCGAGAACATCATTTGATCGTATTTCCAAATATGAATTATGATAGCGGAGGCGTACCTGCAACCTTCATACAAGGGGGAAAGTCATGCGCTCTACGACAATGATGTACCGGGGCGGGGCCAGCACCCCCACATAACGCTCCAATCACTGTAGATAACCACCCGCCGCAACATTACCTGGTAATAATGTTATGTAACCATGTGTGTGCTCATATTCCACATTCCTTTTTATCAGGGGAAGGGCGCCAGAGTGTGCGAGGGTTACGCGCACTTTGTCGGTTATTGAATATTAAAATTTGGGCATATATAAAAACTCCATAATATGACAATATAGTTGGGTCTTTTCAGTAAAATTACGATGTCGCTATCTTCTACCATAATAAATTGTTTTACAGACAAACATAAAGTCAATATTTATTATAAAAATGTTATATTATTGAAATAGTAATGACAAATTTTTTAGTGTGTAACATTCAAGTATAGTTAACTGGAGAGATAATATCTTTTGATTCATCTAATGACCATTTTTTAATCGACGTTTTTGTTAATCCGCATATACCATTATGTTGGCCAACGTTCATATTGTTGAATACTTGTTCACGTTGTCGAGATGCATCTTATTTGAAAATACACTATTATATGAAACTATTATAGTAGAACACAATGATTAAGAATTAGCTTCTGAGAATACTGGGTGTGCTTTTAGAGATTTGTTTATACATAGTTTAAGAGGTTCTCTGTCACCATCTAATATGTTTTTAGATAACTGATAATTTCTATATTTTTTATCATCAGTCGCTAAACCATTATTCACTATTCCAAGTGTTTCCAAAATATAGGGGCGTCTATAATTAGGTACTAGTACAAAAATCTCAGCACTTTCAATATAATTGATTTGCATTACGCAATTCTAAGTATTTTCAAGCCTGAGTCATTTCAAAGGTTTAGGTGAACTTGCGTTGACATTCTTATTTCGGATTTAATTTAAATCATAAGTTTGTTACATATAACTTTTTATTGCTAATTTGAATCTTATAGCCAACTTAAAAACTCATTGCGTCGTATTTCCAACCACATGTATTCTTTAATACATAGAACATTTCATTACATAGAGTTTCCTAAAACCTTTGGAGAAGATACGACCGTTTGGCTCCTCGGGGCTTCTTATGACTCTTTTGTTATCTCCTAGATCTTTTTCAACTTGTAAATAACTTGAGCCAAATCCCATGTGCCTTTAGAAAATCTTTTCATCAGCATTAACTTTATCTTTGAATGAAGGTGAGCACTCTCCTAGAGCTTTTTGATCAAAAAATCAATCAGAAGTATATTAGGAATGTATTAAAAAAAGAACACTTTCATTCTTTTGAAGTCCACCTATTGCATGAACTTGAAGAGGAATGAAGGTGATTACAATAAAAGGTTGGAGTTTTCTGAAGAAATGATAAAGACTATATTTACGCAATTACTAACAATAATCAATTCTGCGATGTAGCTTCTTTCAACGGCCTCAAGTAGCAATCAGATGGAAATCGTTGGTGATCATTTAATGGGAGATTTGTTGTGTTTCTATGGGATCTATAAAGATCGACCAAATACTTATTAGATTAAAAAAATTAAAATTCGTTAAAAGTTTTGTTTATTAAATATAGTAGTCTAGTAGAGATTGGACAGGCTCTGATTCATAATAAAAAAAGAAAGGCTCTACTCTGGAACAAAATATTTTATTTTCAAAAAGGGTATCCAAATGAATGTATTATCATGAAGCAAATTAATTTTTGTAGTTTCTTTTGATATTTTGGTAGTAATGCTTGGATAAACTCTGCAGTGCCCAGTAATAACGATTTCGCAAGGATTTAGCACTTCATGAAAAATAACACTCATATTCCACCAAATACTATTCTGTCTATAGCCTTGTAATCGATATCCTTTGTTTGCCTGCAGTTGTACATTCACTTTTTTAATCTGCAGGCAGCACCAGACAGTGACAGAATTAGGAAGCCTGCCAGGGGCTCTGCAGATTCTCAGCCTATTATCACCATTAACTCGTCAACCTCCCAAATATTAACAAACATTAGAAATGAATGAACGCAACCATAATATTCACCGTCTTTTTAACCCGGGATCCTTCGCACCACAGTCAACATATCTGATCACTAAACCATTCAGGCTGGTCATTCATTTCCAATTTTTGAACCACTGAAAGCTCTGTGATTTATCAAAAGCATGTTACCTTCTAAAACTAACACTAAACTTCGACAAGTAATCGATGCGATTCTGCAGCAGTTTTCTTCAAAAGGTAACAGAAATCAATACTGTCCGCAAATCGTAGTTTTCAAGCACTAAATTGAATTATAAAAACATATGTTGTACCAATGTATTATTGTGAATTAAAAGTCTTTGGTAAATTAAAACAAAAGAAAAGACGCCAATGGCGCGGTACAGACCTGGTATATATATTTTTTTCAGTCCTTTTGTGCTTCTTCAGAATATGTAAATTATATAGATACTTGCAGGTACTATCAAACGACTTGTAAATTATTGCACAAATTAGAAAATTAATGTATTTTTAAATAAATTTACTGATAAGTTTCAGATAAATTTGATAATTGTCAGAAAGAAACAAAAATATTCATATTCGGTGGCTCAGTTATTGATGATTAAAATCATGTTTTCAATAGCTGTATAAAACATGTAATATTTTGTGAGATCGGTTAATATTCATCTCCATATTGAAGTAATGAGAAAGAAGTAAAAAATAATTGTCAAAAGTAATATTTCATTTGTCACCTAATAATTTCAAATATAACATAACTAGATATATTCCTGCAAACCTGAAACCTATATATCAAATTTGATGATGATATCTCTCTACTTTTTAAGAAAATATGTTTGGAATTAAAATGATTAAAGCTTCAATATTACGGTATAAAATGAGTACCACTACACTAGCCGTATATAGATTATATATCAATTTCAGTTTTGTTTGAACATCGTAGTGGCGTTCTGAACCGATCTCAAAGAGCATAGAGAATAAAAATATCAAATACTGACCAAACTGGGACACTGGAAGTAGGCTGAACATAAGTTCACAACAAATCAAACAAACAGCGCTACGTCTTCACCCTATGACTAAATTAACATGAACAAGCACTGTTTGCGCACATCATCATCTTGCCTTAGGAAAACGATTCCGATCCGATAAATTTAGAGTGAACCAGTAGTATAGCTAATCAGCTAAATTTTTTAAATTCTCTTAAGAATTTGACAAACATTTTTTTTAGAAGTTACAGAAAGAAAATGAAGGGCGGTATGCATACTTTTCTATTCATTTTCTGGTACTGGCGTTTCGTGGATTGAAAATATGCAAATGTCTATATTTCATATAAATATAAAAATAGTTTTATTACATAAGGAAGTACTTAAAACGCTTTTAATTTACCTGCACAACATTTTAAAGTTTTCAACTATATCGCTATACTTACGTGAACGAGCAATTTTTATCTTATATCATAAATGATGAAATACAGAAAAAAACGACCGTATTTGGCGAAAAAGGAAATATTGTTTTGTCAACATATGGCCAAAATAAAGAGTAAAAATTCGATTTTTTTCCTCACACACGCTGTTTGCCAAATTTAATCTCCTCGGATTATACTCTCTTTCCAAATTTGAAAAAAATGGTACGGTGGTTAGCCAAAAATGAGGGGAAGTCTGTGGTTACTGGGTATTTTGAGAAGCTCTTATTATAAACGGGCATCGAAGTTATTGAAGATCGCTAGGAAAAGTATATCAAGCTTAAAGATAATCTCCTTTATAAGTAAATAAATATATTTTTTCCATTTTTTGTGTTTTCTTTGTCAGGTCCGATACTTCTGAGGCCATCGTCGTAATATATGCAAAATTTAGACGAAAACTTCTTCATTAGAATTTATAATACATTTTCTTTATGTTCGGTATCCCTGTACAGGAACATAATATGATGAATACAGAAGTTCACATACTTAGGGCCCTACCGTCAGGGATCTTTGTAAAATAATATATTTTAATATTATTCAGTAACCAAAATCCTATTACAAAATTATCGCAAATAAATCCTTTTGAAATTTATCGCCAACCAATTAGAAGGCAATTATCCTAAACGCTCGTATAAAAAGAAGAATGGGTAGAATTAAAGTTAAACATTAAAACATCTCAACACGGGAAGGACCAATAAAAGCAGTTCCTGAACAGCATAAAAATTTAAAGAGAGCTATACTAAACCAACCGACATAGTTCAACTAGATAAGGACATTAATCCTGATCCTGACGCGGATTGAAACACAGGTTGCGGGTCGTGGGGTTGTTTGTGGGGTCGGGGTGCATTCACAGAGCGACTGAGAGAGGGTGTGTCCGAGGAGCGGGTCCAACCCCTGCGGCTGGAAGGGGCCCCCTTCTGTAAGAGAGCACACCAAACAAGTGTACCTAGTATGTCAGTTACATCACCGCCTTAGAGATAACCCACCTAGACTTCTCTTCATTTAACTAATTCACTTGTACATAAGTGTTAATGTAAACATTGCGTAAAATATTTTGTGTTACGCAACTTATTTAATTCAGTTAAAATTGTAACAAATTATAAGCAAATACATAATTGTTGCATAGAAATAAAAATTGTGGCAAAATTTACTTTTAATTTTTATTAACGTTAGTGTAAGTGGTTACAGTTTAGTGAAACAAATGACAGAGTGTGATAGTGCGATTTGGACTGATTTAAGGACTTCCTTCTTTAAATTATTTTGGTAAATTTATAATATATATTTAAGATTTTATCAAAATATTCAGAATATCTGTGTTGTTAGGAAACGAGCAATTGGTTATTGGCCATGTGGTGACATTAAATATTTTGTTTCCGAAACAATGTTTCTAAACTAGTACTAATAGCTACATGCTTTGTCATGTTTTTCCTGATCGTTTTTGGTACAAATGTCAAAGAAAAACATTTAAGAATATGACAACATATATTTTTAAAAGAATATTTCATAAATTTGTGTTGTCTATTTTAGTCAGTTGTGAATATGGTGGTAGAAGGAAGTGTATATATATTTTCTTTAAAAAAATCGGTTTTTGGCATAGTTCATGGATTTTAATTAACTTTGTAAAATAATTTTGTTAGACAATTTACTTTAAATTGTATTTCCATAAATTTTGCATAAGAAATCTATTTTTCGGTTCATTCTCGCTAGACGATAGGAAATTTTGAAACCTGTTTAAAAACAGACAGTATATATACAAAATTTTCTATGTACTCGATTTTCTACCTCATTTATCCGTTTCACTAGCCTTATTAATATAAATTATATTAAGTTGTCTTTCTGTTTTCAAAAACATATCCTAAATCAAAAATGGTTTTGGGTTGATATGTTTAAGTCAGTTTAAGAAATACATCTGTCGATCCCTTTCCAAATTTTCTTGTCAAAAAGTTGCAGTGTGCCTAACTCCAATCGGAGCACTGTTTCTTCACCCTCTAGTCGATATATTACTAATTTTTATTATTCCATTTGTTATGTATAATAACACCTTAAATTATAATGTAAATTATAAATTAGTAATTGTTTCCCTAATTAATAAATAATTTTCTTATTTTCCTTTTTGAATTATTAACTTATTTAAATTCGATTTACTTATAATATTTTTTGTTTTCTTTAATTATCAGGATTCAAAGAAATTATTTCGTTTTTCATATATCAAGACTAATCATGACCTATTTATATGACATATGAGTGTAGTCAGTATTAACAAGATCAATAAGAAATACGTAGATAGTGGAATACCTGCAATTGAACCTTTTTTGTGCGATACCTACTTTCTTTCTAAGTATTTTATATCATTTTCAATATATATATATATATATATATATATATATAATATGCCTTTGTATTGCAGTAATATAGAAGGGGGCACGGATGATGAAGCACTTAATACATGTTAAGGATATTATGATGATCTTTCTAATTTCAAATCATTAACGTAACGATATAAAGAAAATAGTATTAAAATTTTAGAAATATTTTTTTATTTTATTTATATTTCATTGTTCATTTTTATATTTGATGAGGTTATCTAATCCACATTTGTTTAAGCGACCAAAATTTTTTAGCTACGACTAACATGTTAAAGAGAGATGTTAGAAATGCATGCTTTTTGACCGCCACTGTAGATATTATCATCTATAAATTGTTCAATCATAAACAAACAACTTAATTAAAACAATAAAATAAAGGGAATTGTAATTAAGCTCCCACATTTATACACTCACATCGCTTTAACTCCTTTTACTTCCCCTATAATTGTAAATCTAATATATTACTTTTTAAGGACGCAGTAATTTACATGTAGATTTACCAATATTTTCCAACAAATTAGTGCCAATTTTAATGCATAACCATAGATATCAATGACATAGGCATACTACCGATATCCGTATGTACAACTTAAATGATATCACATTATAGCACTTTCTTGGATAAATTTATCTCTAATTCCCAATTAACACTACATATGAACCGGCGGTCATTGTGTACTTCTCCAGTTGTCCTGCCTATCTCCATTTGCATCTCTTCATAACTTCAACGAAATCTCCGATCCTGATTTGACTTCTGATCCAGTTGTAACGTTTTGTATCACGTAAAATGAAACCAATCATATATCTTTCGCAACTTCTCTGCGTTTTTTGTTGTTTTTTTTTATGTTTTTATTCTTAAGAGTCCATGTTTCGTAGGCATGTGCCAATGTTGAGGCAATGTTCCGAAGTTATGTTGCCTCAAATACAAATAAAACTATTTCTAATTGTTTGTCATCGACGTTTAAGTCACCTCGTGCGCCTGAGTTATTCAACATAACTAACCGTGTTAATCTTTATATCAATCTCTCTGCTTGATTTGTTAAACTCTGTTATGACATCTTGCATTTTAAAGATAAGAGCAAATAGAACAATGTCGTCCGCAAATCTTGAGTGATGTAGGTGTTGCCCATTAACTCTTGCTCCAGACAAACATACATTATAGTGCTGCAGTCAACAATTTTGGAGATCTCACCCCGTGACGTAACCTTCATTATAGGGAATAGTACAGTTTCGTCGTGAAGTTTAACCGACGACGTTATAGCATTGTATATATTTCGTATAAGTTCGATGTAAGCCGATGATGCGCCAACTCACGTACTGGGTTGAAATGAGTCAAATTGAAAAGTTAATCGGTCCGTGACGCACCTTCTACGCAACAGAGACTCAACTTATCAGCCTGTAGTTCTAAGGATTGTACTTATATTTTTTCTTGTGTATTAATACAATAGTTGAATTTTTCCATGATGATGGTATCTGACTATTTCTTTAGCAAGATGTATACAGCTCTTACAAAACCGAATAAATTGCATTTTCTATGATTTCTTTATTCCTAAAACGCAAATACAGGATTTGATTCAGTATAGTTTTCAAGAACAAAGAATCTATTCCTAAGCTCTAGCTAAAAAAATATCTTGGTTTGCCTTACGATTTTCTCACGATTAGTTCATTTTCAAATTGAACCCTATTCTACACTTAAATAATTTACTAAACACGGTACTGTTTTCGATTGATTATTTTCTTTGCAAGATCAAAATTCGTCTCATATATGTTCGTCCTATTTTTTTATTTTTTTTTTTGGAATATGGAATTGGCTATCACCTGCAAATTCTACAAGTCCATCTTCTCGGATGTTCTTAGTGACGAAACCAAATTCCCCCACCATTTGGTCTCCTTGCTGTCTAGTTCCTACTTAGGATTTAAAGTTACCCATCACGATTCTATAACTTCAAGTTGAGTCGTCATTTGTAGAAAGTCAACACCTTATTTACCATAAAAAGTTATTGGCGACACGGTCCGAAGACCTGTCACACTCGACTTCAAAATGTTTCAGTGTCTTGTTTTTAATAAATCCTATAATGCTAGTTCTTCAATTTTTAGTTCCTCCATAATACAGTATGTGGCCACTCTGAAGTTAAATAAGGTCCTCGCCCTTTCTTCTAACCTCGCACAATCCTACAATATGCCACTCAATTTTATCAAGATAATAGGAAAGACAAAACTGGCCCAGAGGAACAGAATACTCAACTGAATTTTTTTTAAATACCCTAGTATAATATATTTTAAAAATGTAAACAATAGGATTTGCACCAAAATGTATATTAATATCAAATAAATCAGTGTATTTCAAATGTTTTCAATGGTAAGTCATTGGTACATCTGCAAAAAAATTAAGTTTTAACTAATTGTTTTAAATTTTAAAAACAGAGAGGCCGTTTTGTTATGTATATATCTTCTTCTTAGGTTCCTTCTGGACATTATATTGATTATGGCATTCATTATTTTCATATTAAATTAAATTGAAAAAAATGGTGTATTTTTTCTTCAAAAATGTATACGTACACATACTGAACAATCCATTATTTATTATACACTCTTTTGTTAAATATCTATTTACTAGTTCAATTAAGTAAAAAATAACATTGAATAAAGTAAAAGTAAATTATGTGTTTTTTCTTAGACAATTTATACATCTACATACTGAATAATTTGAAATTATTTATTATACAGTTTTCTATCATTAAGTATAGCATATGACCAGATAATGTATTTCCTAGCGTCCATGGTAATTACATATTTATTTTGATTAATTTATTCATATAAATTTGTAAATTCGCTTTTAATATATTTCTTACATATGTAAACCATTTTTTTAGCATCCAAGGTTTAATTTCGTATTATACGGTAAATTGATTCATTTGTAATTAATTTTGCTAATAAATTGTCTAAATATTGTAAAATTATCGGAACTAAACTGACATTTTGAAATAGTGATTTATCTTGTTTAGGTATATTGCCGTAGAAATCTTCTTTTAATTATAAACTGCACTTGCATGCATATATATTGTTATTACATTTAAAAATATTCCAGTGAATCCCAAACCGCGGAGCCTACACAAAATCTTTATTTTTTAATTAATATTGTTAATATTATAAATGTTTGTAAAATTTGATATCATTCTGTATATAGTTGGACAAACATTGAACATATGTGTAAATGTTCAAGATTACCGGCGGTTTTGACATTTAGATAAGAGATAAAAAGGCAACTTTCAGTATCACCAATATCAAAAAGATATGGAAACGCATTTTAAAAGAAATAATACAAAAAATACTGTTCGTACAATTTTCCTAGAATTTAACAAAAAGGAACTATTCTAAGTCGCGCATATTAATATTATTGTTGAAGAAAATAATACACTTTAAATTAAAAATATATTTTCTATAAAAAATAAATTTATAATAAACATAGTATGCAATTATAAACTTCATTTTAATTCTTTGTATTAGCACATAGACTATATTTTATTTGTTAAAAAAGAGCCGCTTGTTATAAAGTAAAATAGTTTGTCCAGTGGAAACAATTATGAGTGCTATCTCAGCAATTTACGATGTCTAATAAGCTGACTACGTTCTCTAAGCAGTTGGGTAATCATAAGAATTAACGCAACTCAACGGATGGCTCAGCTCAAAAATCGTAATCCTTTCGCTGCTATAATCGAATATACTTCGGGTACATAAGGGAAAATACGCGCGCAAATTTAATAACCTTCTCCCTATCGAGTCTCCGAATTTATAGAACGTTCATTCCAATATTGCGTTCCCTCCACATGAATAACATTTCCTATGAAATAGAAAAACTTGAAAATATGTCTACAAACGCTATTGTGAAACAATTATCTGGTAAAATAGAAACGTTTTACACACTTTCCACTGACGTACAACTTTGTTTAGAAACATCAGAAAACGCAGAATCATTTTTCTTCATTATTATTTCGTATTTTACCACGATGTTTGTAATGCGATGTGCACACTATTATCGGGTATCTCGATATGTTTTATCTATTAAAGCAAATAAATCTGTTGCTTTTATATATATTAGACTTCATGTGAACTACTGAGGTCTTCCAAACAAGAGAATAAGGATCATTGTGAAAAGCCAACAGGATATAGCCTCTTGTTTTAGAAGAGGACATCGAGTCGACGGCGTTGGTTTAGTAGTAGTCCTGCATAGGATACCCTTTTCCCTTTCAATATTCAGGAATTAAGGAGGTAGATATCCAGTTATTGATTGTAGTTAAGATTCTTAAAGCAAAGTGAACGTCTATGGGAGTATGCATACACAAAAAACCGAAATATGATTTTTAATATATTTAACAAAATGTCAATTTTGATAAAAGTTTTTTTTTTCGTTGAATGTGCTAAATGTCATATTTACAATAATCTTTATAACTCAAGTTTATGTTAAATGGTATTGGTATTGTTGTTGTATTGTATGGTTTTAATCTGTAACAAGCTAAAATTTATCTCCACCTCACAGATTGACCGCTTTACAAGGATATCAAATTCCTCATTTGATGAAATTTCTATATGAACTCTTCTCACCTTCATAAACCTAATATCTAAATCTCAAATCATTGCTGGTTCAAGATAGCGTTCCAAAGACAGATGAGGCCATGAGTTGGGGGAAATATCTAATGAGAAAAGCACAGGACAAACTATAAAATGGGATTTGGAGGAGGTTTTCGTCCAAGAGTGGATAGAAAATGGCTGCTGATGATGATGTCAAGAGTAACATTTTGTTGCAATAAATTCGGAAAAATCTGATTAAAATTTTATAATAAAATATTTATTTCCCCCTAGCGAAGATCGCGACTTTTGATTTTATAAAATTTTTGAATTTTGAATCAATTTTTTAGATATATAAAAATTTTATAAACCTATGTATTTTGGAAAACGATTTTATGGTTTAACTTTACAAGATGTGAGAAAATTAGCTAATATAGACCAATATTTTAACAAAAAGTCTCAAATGACTGGAAAATCTTGGGCTAATGCATTTAGAAAAGGTCATCCAGAATTATCACTGAGAAACAACTTCTCTTGCTTGACCGCAAGAGTTTAATAAAGTAAACGAAACGAAATTTTTTTATCTTTAGGAAGAAGTCAGGACTAAAACTAATTATCTACATCATTGGGTGTTTAATGTGGATGAAAATGGATTTATTACAGTGCAGAGAAAAAGTACTAAAATACTTGCACTAAAGGGAAAAAAACAATTGGGTGCTGTAACCTCAACTGAGCGAGGAATATTAAGCACCGCTGTAATTTGTATGTCTGTTGGAGGAAACTTTATTCAGTCCTTAATTTTTTTTTTTCACGCAAGAGAATGAAGGCAGAACTAGAAGATGGGGCACCTTTAGGTACAAGATTTAGTTGTCATTCATCAGGGTGGATGCAGTTAGATATTTTTACAGATTTGTTTTAACATTTCCTGAAATTTGCAAAGTCGACTGAAGACGATCCGGCTTTACTCTTCTTAGGTGGTCATAACACTCATAACAAAATTTAGATTTTATTATAAGCTCGAAAAAATTACACAGCTGTATTGCGTTTATCCTCGCACTGAAGACACAGACGTGTCTTTCATGATTCCGATAAACAAATATTATATTCGCGCTGTAGAGAAATACCTTCGAAACAATCCTGGTAGAACAATTAGTGTATACCAATTCAGCAAATTCTTTGGCGAAGCCTACAAGGAAGCTGTTCAACAATTCATTGCAATCAATGGTTTTCGAAAATGTGGGATAGAGCCTTTAGATACACAGAACCGTATTAAAAAGAATGAAAGATCTAATAGAGGAGCTTCAGGACAACAAGACGTCTTGAAAATGAGATAAACATTGACTCCACCAATCCTGCATCCCCAACTAAGCACATAATTCACAGTATGCCCTAAGGATATATTTCCATTTTCCAAAGCTTTGCCCAAAACAAAATAGAAAAAAGGCCGATCAGCAATATTAATTAGTAGCCAAAAAGGGCATATAAACTTTCTATTGTTCCTTAAATTGCAGCTAAAAAATTAAAAGTAAAATGAAGAAAAATGAAATCTCTGAAGATGATGACAATGTTCATGATGGTGACCCCGAGTGCTTCTACTGCCAAGAACTGTGGTCTAAGTCAAATTGACTGGATTCAATGCACTTTTTGTAAACGATGGACACATGAAGCCTGTTCAGGGTGTGACGAGGAAGAGAATAATTTTGTTTGCGAATATTGTATTTAATTTGTTGTCTATATAACTTAAAATAATTAAAAACTGATTTGTAAATACAGTTACTTATATATTTATTGTTTACCCGTTTAAAAAGTTATGTGGGCAACTTAACGCGACCTGGGTAGATAAAGTGGTCATTTTCCCATATTTAAAAAACATTAGTTTGAAAGGATACCTAAGTAAATCAAAGTTGATAATGTTGTAATTGTAGTTGTTTGTAGCTTAGGGTGGCCACTTTGCCCGTCTTTCTCCTATATTAAAATCACTACTTTCCATTAAATAGAACCCGCTCGTATGATCAATGGATTTTCTTCTCAGTTACAAAATTACTTGTAAAATGAATCATCTTTCTAACTACTTATATATATATATATATATATATATATATATATATATATATATATATAAATATATATATATATATATATATATATATAT
>JAUIMW010001028.1:0-13981 GCA_033557785.1 Enochrus cinctus
CCAAGTTTTGTTCGCCATTCCTATGGTCTGGTCGATGCTGACATTAACTTTCAGGTTGTTATTTAGAAACATATTCATTTCCCTTTTGGTCTCTTCTATATCTCCTTTTTGTAGCTCCAAACCTACCACGACTATGTTGTTTGCTTTTTTCTCCTTTTCAAGTATTTCCATAGTTTCCCTCAATTCCCTCATTTGCCCATTCATCACCATGTTTTCCTCTTTCATTATCTCCACTTCTCTCTTCAGTTTCTCATTCTCCCTCTTGAGTGCTTGTATTTCTTCTCTATAGGCCTTCTGTTCCTCTCTCATCTCTCTAATTTCTCTTAAGATTAAATCTACAATAACTTCCCTTCTTGACCTTCCATATTTGCAATTGCTTCCTCCTGCCTCTTCTACACTTTTTCTTTTCTGCCTATCGTCTTTATTTTGCGCGTCGTTTTTACGAACCTGTCTTTCCCGCTCGAAACGCCTTGATCCTGTCGACCCGTCGAAATCAAATCTCTCGGTGATCACAATTTCTTGAGGTTTCCTTCGTTTTTCACTCTTCTACAGATGCACGCACACTTATGTTTTAAACTTTTGTCTCTAGATTATTTTTTTGTTCGCTCGTAATTACCCGATATAACGAAGTTAAAATTACAGAGCACACTTTGAAGTATTAAACTTACTTTAATCAGTAAACAACACCATTTTCCAAAATTCAAAATCTTTATTTATGTGGATTTTATCAAAATCAATCCTTTTTTGACTTTGATTTTGTTCTCCTATAAAACGTTTTCTTCGTGGCACTACCATTATATACATTGTTTCTCAATACACGTCTTATGACGAACCTTACACCATGAAATCCGCATAGAAGTTTTCTCCAAACTTATTATATATTAAGGGGTATCTCATCATATGCTGAACAAATATTCGTGTTGCAAAAACGATCAATTAGAAACATCTTCAATGTATCAAGTACATCATGCGCTTCTATTTTCGCCTCTTCACATCCATCGAAAACGTGTCTCAATACTAGCAGATCAACACTGTTACAACTATAACACACGCCAGGACGAAAAGTATATGCAACAACACCTGACAACAATTCAAAAACAGTTTGAGAATTCTTTAACTTTTATAATTGTATGACTTGTTCAATACTCCGTTTGGAGTTTGCAATTAGGTCCTTATATTGTTTAAATGAATTTGATGGATATTCGAACGCTTTTGTGACTGACTATATATACAAATAACAGAAATGTCATTTGAAACCCCAAGTTGAAATGTAATAAATGCTGTTAAATCGAACTACTTAGAAAGCTTTCAATTTTCAAAGAATTAAATCCACCAAGCTTACAAGATTGCTCCGTCCTAAGCACCCCATAAATTCAGTCTACATTCGCTACGCAACCCAATATTTGTACGTTCACAAGCTTAATTAAAATTCTCAATGACTTGTTTATTTTCAAGTTCTATCTTGCGTCCTAACTACGCTGTTTTATTTAAGGTAATTATGTCCCTAAGGTGCAACATTTCCTTCGTTTCTCAAGAAAACAAAACTATCTGAATAGCGCTCGCCAACTCTTGAAAACCTTTTACCTTCCTCGCAACGCTGCCGGAGCGAGCTTTTCCACCAACAACTTATTGCATTTTCAATAAGTTGCAGGTGGAAAAGCTGACACTTGTAACTTATTTGTTATATGGTCGTAACATTATACGTTTGTTGCAGGCTAAGTGACGTAAAAAATTTGGTCAACCAACTCTATGAAGCCCTCAACGTACAAGAACACCAACTGCACAAAGAAAGGGAGCTGTACTCACAATTGGAAAGTTTGAAGCACGAACTCGAACCGCTCGAAGAGGTAAGTTGTCATCAGAATGCACCTTTAACAAATTGCTGTTTAAAACTTCTATGAACTACCTTGCACCACGATGTTAGGAAACTGCATTTAATTTCCGTGAATTTGAAGGAACATATTTAAGTGCTCCGTCGACTTTATGGCAAGCATGTAAGCTACAAAGCGATAAAGCTATAAAGTTCGATTATTGGAAAGGCGAGGTGATACTTTTTATTTTGTTTTTATTTCGTATTCTTTTACGGCTCCTTAAATAATTGTTCCAATTGTTTTTTGCGTCTAATTTTATTGGCTATAAAACTTCCTTTAATATTGCATTTCTATTGCTTCCCTTTTCTTTGATTTTTAAAGGAAAGTCCTTCGGGTTTTCTCGGTTTATAAATCAGTCTTCCATAATATATTAATCCACCAGCAAAAAAGTTAGTTACCATTAAGCAATCTAAACACAGCTCATTTACAGCGGAGGAAATGACACATTTTCACCGCTAATGGCTTTTCCAATAAATAGGACGTTATTAGCCGCGTTATTAGTTAATTAATTGTTTATGTGTACTTCCATCCGAACCCCAAACTCATATATTTCCCCTGGTATGAATAAGGTTTGGCCACTGGAAGCCAGATCATGTGACTTCACGGAGTTAATTAGCTTTGTTAGGTCCTTTGAAGTTTTTACGCGATGTTTCAAACGTTCATCACATAAGTAGTCCTTTTAGTCACTTTTAGCTCAAAAGCTTGAAGTCGAAAGCTTTAAGTAGATTATACAGTTTTCGCCTTTTCAAGGGGCAATTTTCTCTCTTTAAAACAACATGTTTCAGTTTTTCATCAAGAAGCGTGCAAATCGATCAGACTCTTAGCATCTGGGAATGAAATTGCGTGTATTTTTTATCATCAATTCGCGATCTATATTTCGCGTTCTGGCGCCGGAACACGCCAGGCGAACATTTGGAGAATCACTCAACAGTCCAAAAATCAATTTATTTCAGGAAATGACGCCTGCAATAATTGTTTTTAATGTGAAGAATTTATTGAAAAGCTGAAGCGTTTGAGGATTACAAAGGATGTTCGAGCATTTGCACGGCAACGATCTAGGAATTTATGGCCGTTCCAATTTACTACCTGCACGTTATAGCATTACACCGGGGCGTAATTTTCCACCAATAATCCCTATAAACTAGGAGGTCCAGCATTAATGGCAGGCAACGTGATAATCTTTAACAACCGCTAAAATTTAATGTAGTGCCATGACACTCCGCGCGTTGCAGAGAATAAGTTATTCAAAGAGATGTTAGTAGAAGCAGCTATTTAAATAGAATTCCGCTTTGACAGTTGCCACAGGACGAGACAAAGCATATTCATGCAGATTTCAAAGCAATTCCTAGAAATGAATAAATAAAACATTCTCTTATTTTGTCGCGGAGTACTCCGAGTTCCTTTTATATAACTCCTGGCACGGTTGCCATTTGTTTGCTAAAGATACCCCTTTAGTGTTTTTATTGCAGTACAGAGCCACCTCGTCCTGAATCTAAAGTGCTAGCAGCATGCATTTAAATTTATTACTTAAAATTTTTAATTTAGAAGCTGCACTTGTGGATGCTTACGTTTTCTCCGTTAGGTTGACGTTTGTTTTTTTCTTTATTATGGTAATATAAATTGCAGTATTTTTCTTTATTTAATTATGGAAACCTGCGTGGACGCACTGAGTTATTTTTTCATAATCTGATGATCTCGGAACTCGAAGTGGTTGTTACAGAGAGTTGACTTTGTGATTATATTTATGATGCAGAATTGTCTGATGGATCCTAGTTCATTTTTGAATGATCAAGAATTTTTGACAGCCCAATGTTTCTAGACGTGGGTAAGTTCTTCTTGCGGTTCGTTCGTGTTATAAGTCTACAGTTGTTGATATACATTTTCCTTACTCATCTGTTGATTTGCTTTGTATTAAGACTTGTTTTATTCTTTTGGGTGATCTGGACTTTACCGAATTGCACATGGATGATTACGCTGCAGTAGATGGATCTGTTCATGGTTTTAGGAGTCTCTGCTTGTTTCTTTGTGCTGAACAAAACAACACGATTTACAATGGTTCTGGAAGATTGCTTGATGTTCTTGTTTCCAATAATAACTGCCTGTTTTGAGAAATGGTTGTCCCATAATTACACTTGATGTTGCCTTTCAATCGGTGCCTATCTTACCAACAACCTCAGGGTTAAAACCTTGACCCGTTGTTATTCATCTTATTTGTAAATAATGTTTCCATAGTTGTCAGAGGTAGCAATATATTGCTGCATGCTGATGATATTAAACTATTTAAGAATATTCAAAATATTTCGGAATGTTATGACTTTCAGACTAATATTGATAGCATTTATGCTTGGGCTAAGAACTCTAGGCTTCATTTCAATTACAATAAGTGCACAAGCATTACTTACTTTTCAACGTTCGGCCGATATTTTTGTTGACTCGCTGACTAAATTTAGGAGATTGATTGTATCTGTTACTCTCTAGCCTGTCTATTGTTAACGATTCGAATTGATTGTTGACCATTACGAATCGAATGCAATGGAAATCATCGCAGTTCAAAGTTTCATCTTGGACTTGGAAGATTCAGAGATGACTTTGTTTGAACCTTACCGGATACTTGAACATAGCAGCCTCTTCAAGTGCAGCTGAAAAAAGAAGGAGCCTTAAGAACATTGGAAGATGGCAAGAAGAGGGGCCCATCAAAAAAGAGGGCGAAGTACTACAAGTGTATTCAAATTCAGGCTGGAGCTTCCGGTGGGCGTCTTGAAGTCAAGAACGAGCATGAAGACTGCAAATGAATGGAAATAAATCAAGTTTCTAATAATTTATTAGGTTATTAAAAGAAAATGTTTATTAGATTTTGATATTGTATATTTAATTGTGGCATTGATATTATACCAGATATTCTTTTTTAAAACGCAAAACATATAATAATGAACAAATAGTAATCAACAAATAATAAATATACGAAGAGCAGTAACTGCAAAGTACGTAAAGGAAATGGCAAAATCATTCGACATTGGACAGGTGTTTGATAGAGGTTTAATTTAGTAATATCTAATATCGTTCTGTTTTCTCCTACACATTTCTTGTTTATTTTTTTAAGTAGGCTCGTCGTTTGATGAAACTATAATAAGAAATAAATTAGAATGATATATTATATGTCAGAAATAGATCCAAAAATTAATTACGTGTGAGCCAATTTAATTGTTAATCTATTTTCTACGAAGTTAGGTAAATTAAATTCATCTAAAAAAATTTTATTATTTGTTCACTGGATTCATTCGCGTCAAAAAGAATTACCTACAGAGAATATTAATGATACGCCCAAAAAATTCAAATTATATTACAAGGGATTATCTGTCACCTTTAGTTTTATACTTAGATACGAATATGTTTTCAACAACATAGCTTTATGTCAGGTAGATTAACGCAAGAAGCAGGTGAGGTAAGAAAACAAGCTAAACAAAGTCTTTGCAAGATATTAGCATACCCCTAAGACAAAAATTAATATGCCCGAGAACTCCTTATGGACAAGTATCGGATAACTGAACCCCTTTCTATAGATAACTCCTTGTTTAATTACACGCAGGTCTGCTTACTACTCGGGTCTGGTAATTTATAATTTGCGACGACCCATTTCCCTCTTTGTTCAGGCGTCTCAAATACCTAATTACATATGCGTAAATTTTAATTAACGTATAAATATTGTCTTTTAATTTAACTTAAATTCAATTTTTAATTAGGTCTTTGTAACTTCGAAAAGGGATTATGTGTTCCAAAGTGTGTCCGGGTGGTTGATGGCCAAAGATCCAGATCAAATTTCGCGCTCTAAACGATGAAGACGTATATGAAACGATCTTTCATGCTATACAATCTCCTAAAAGCACAAATCAGGTGTTTAATGTTTTAAAAGAAGTAAAGCTCTTCCGTTTATTGCACGAGGAGATACTACAAGAGATTACTCTCATTACACTCTCTCCGTTACACGCTAATAAATAACGTGCACAATTGGTATACTTATTGATCTCTCTACACCGCTCGCCACTAACCCACATATATTCCAGAGTCAAGTGAACAATAGTGCACCTAAGTTTGGAAGGCTGCCAAAATTTCCTATTAGATTCAGCGTTCAATGTAATACGTTCGGATTTGATTTAATCTTTATCCTAACGCGGCAGTGCGCCATGTAAAAGGACAAAGGAACTTGTTTTATGGTGGGAAGTTTTTTTAATGGAAACACAGCTTTGGATTTGGTTCCGGAAGTTTATCTACTAGAAATAGAGAAAAACATGATGGACGGACGTGAAAAATAAATGGAGTTCTCTTGGCACTCCAGTTTATCAATCCGAGACTTGATTGACGCGGATGATGTTGAGAAGCTTAAAGAAAACTCGATTCGCTGGAATTGGGCTTCCTTTTAGTATTTTCCTTGATCTTTTCTAAACGGTTGTAGAACTGATTTGTTTTATTTTAATTTTTTTAAAATTTTTTTATGTAATGAAATGTATGAGCATGTTACAGTTTTTGCTTAATTAATATATTTCTACTTTTTATGACATATTTCATGCCAATTCAATATTCAGTACACGAGACATATTACGAATTGCTTGCAATACTCAGGATGTAGACTTGTTTCAGTTATAACTTTCCAGGAAAATTGAATCTTTGAATTGAATATAAATGTATGTAGTTGCAGTTTTCAATTATACCTTAGCGTACATTTTGATTTTACTGCCTTATTACTTACATTCCGGGACAATTTCAGTTGATTACCACAAATATTTTTTAAGGTATGCGGATAATTATGGTTTCCTTATAAATGAATCTACATTATTTAAATTTATAGATAAGAATAGTTTATTCAACTAGTTCAAAAACCTTTTTTTTTAATTGAGCAAATGCCTTTAAAGCCAATGTACTTGGGTACTTTTTTAACTTCATTTTCAGATTGTATGATTAATTATCCAAAAAAAGATTATTACAAAAAAAATAGGTTTTGAAATATGTGAAAATTATAAAAATATTGTAAGAATAATAAAAAGAGACTAACATGATTTATTTATTTTCAGAAAAGAAACGAGATAGAAATCGTAGCACAAAGGAAAGGAAACTGGTTGGCATGGGCTGGGCTAGGTTTGATGTCGGTGCAGTTTGGAATTTTAGCAAGATTGACATGGTGGGAGTACTCATGGGATATCATGGAACCGGTTACATATTTCGTAACTTATGGAACAGCGATGGCTTGCTACGCATATTTTGTGCTCACAAAAGAAGTAAGTTGTTCTCGATCCTAAAATCAAAGCCGGAAATATATTAATAAATGCTTTAATTGCAGGAATACATATTAGCAGATGTTAGAGACAGGCAGCACCTTTTGATCCTGCACAAGAAGGCGAAGAAGTTGGGCTTAGATTTAAACAAATACAATCACCTAAAAGACCAAATACTTAAAATAGAGTTAGACTTGAAGAGGCTGAGGGATCCTCTCCATATCCACCTACCTCCTAAAAGAACTGAGAAAAATAGGACTGAAACAAATGCCAATCCTACCGAAAAGAAAAAGTGATTAGTGATGTAGATTATTTATACAAATATTTATTTCACGTTAGATGAGATCGCAAGATCGAAAGAATTAAAAAGAAATCTTAGGACATTTGTAAAAAGAGAATTTCATTACTTATAACTTTATTAAGAGATTTCGGCATGCTAGTCTTCAAATTTGTAATATATTGTGATGCAGTTTGATCATTGCCATTCAACGAAATTTTAGCACAAATTGTTCTAAGAGAAACGTTTGTACTTATATTAATATATTTTATATGTCCTTTTTTAAATTTTATGTTAATTTGTGGTGCTATAATTGTTGGTTTGTGTATTTTATATTATTATTTTACATAAACTTTAACCCAGCGTATAAAAGTAAATGAATTTGCTTGCGCTGAGTCAAAGTGTGTATGGACAATCAAATAGTTTACTTATTAACCAATTTTACGCTTTTACTAATTTAAAATTTTTTTTCTGTGTGTATGTGTTTAAGTTTTTTAAATTAAGATAAAAAACTATTGAAAAAATTGTTCTATTTGAAAAAATTAGATATAAAAAAATTGTTATATTATTACATATTAATCAGGGATACGCAGTACCTACCCTTTTAATTAAATTTTTATCTATACCCTTCTATCTTCGCGCTCCAATATTACGCTGCTCTAACTAGAGTTTCTAGAATTATCAAAGCACTAATTCCGTCCTAAGCTTTCCATTAGAGTAGTGCGCATGTTCTGCACGCCATCAATAAGATAGTTTTGGATAACACTTCACCCAAATTTAGTTTTTAATTAATTTTGTCGAATTAAAGGTGCTATTTAGTAGGAAGAAAAACACTGTTTGTATTTTATAAAAAAAAAGTTTTATTGAGTGTTTATCTAAGTAGTTACGTTAAATATATTTTTGGTAGTGGTTGAGTTGAGCTTTTGAGAATTTCATGAGTGCACTAGCTGTGATTTTGATCGCTATGAAGTTGCTAATAGAAGCATTACAAATCATTATTGGAAATTTTTTGCATGTTTACACTGTTATTCCCAAAATATTATAGTGAATAGTTTACATTATACTTTTATAGTTGAAGTTTTTCGTGTGATTGTGTTGCTTTTGCCAAATTTATTAATGCACTAATAAATGGGAGCAGTATGTTTTGTGCCTTAAAGAATACTTGAGAAATTCATGTAAAACACATACTTATGATTTACATAAGCAATTGCTATTAATTTTTTTATTTATTGAGACTCTCAACCTATAGAATTCGTTAATTTAAGTTTGTGTATTTAGAGCTTAATGTTTCATGCAGAGTTTGGCGAAAGTTAACAAAGTTGTACTTTATAAGAATATTCCCACGTTACCCTCAACTTATCATTAGATTGCCTAAAAAAATTTGTAAATCTTGGGCCCTTGTAGTTTTTCTACAGTAGTCTCTAAAAGTCTTCCAACTTAGTTTTTTATCAATCTTCTTAAATATTGCTGAATAAATTAGCAAATAATTATCAGACGCACAGGCAGAACATAAAGAAGCTTTATGTGTCCAAGTATATACTCTTAGTATTCAATAAAGAAAAATAGAATAGTAAATAAATGTACAATAAAAATGTAATGTAAACTGTTCGCTCATACGCTTGTAAAATGGCGATTTATAGGATAGTAGTGCAGTAATTCGAGGTGCCAACTGTTTATCGAATTATAAGACTTCGTTTTATATAGTCTTCAAATTGAATAGATTTAACGAAAGTAATGCAAAACTATGTACACTTAAAACTCTTAACATTAAGCTTTTGTGACTGTTTCTGAGATATCTATGAGAATCACTTCCAACATTGACGACTATCCATTTTGGGTAGATTATGCTTCTTGTATTGTTACTAATTTTTGTATATTCCTAAGCCTTATATTGAATTTAAAAAAAAAAACTAGAAACTAGTCGGTAAGAAATAATAATTGATAAGAACAAACTTTTACTGTCCTAAAGCTTTTTTAACTTAACTTTTGTTTAATTTATTTTAATTGTGATTTTTTAAGTAATTTTAAAAAGCAAGCTCGTAAAAGGGCAGTAAAGTAAGCACCAAAAAAATTATATACAAAATTTTATTCTTTAACCGTAAGCACAATAATGTAATAGTCGGTAAAGTTCCGTAAAGCACAATTTATTTTGCAAACTGCTGTGTTGATGTATCAGTGCCACTTTTAAACTTCCAATATTGTATAACTATGTTACTAACGTATGAATTTTAAATATTAACAAAAGAAGGTCATGGGTAAATTTTGTACGTGTGCGTTAGTACTTACAGAGTGTACATAAAACTTTATTTTGAACCCATTTAAAACATTTTTTTCACGTGTAAATACCATTATAGTTGTATAAATAAGTTCATTATGTAAATATACCGTTCACAAGTGCTTGTGAAAATGTATGTGTTGCTTTTTTAGTGTTGACCGATGACAGATTGTATGTACACTCTTATCGTATATAACTAAGCACAATGTTTATACTATTTTTACTGTATAAGTGTTTTACAAAGGTTTGTTTTGACTTACTCGTTTTTTTTCTTTTTTTTTAATTAGATAAAGACAAGCTATGTGATTTTTAGCATTGTTTGAAATGAGGACAAATTCAAGTCATTGTAAATATTTATAATCATATTGTAATTACTATATAAAAATATACCATTGTTGCCAATATTTTTTATTTTTCATTGGAGTTTCCATGTTATTTTACCCAATGTGCTTTAAGTGTCTAAGAGTCTAAGAACAGTAATGCATGTTGTTGTTCGTTTTTTCGGGCACAGCTCCCGGCCAATTATATTATACTATAAAAAGCAATTATAATATACTAACAGTAGAATTCCATGTGTCCTGCATCCCAGGCAAATCTCTTTCTATCATATTTAATGCGATTTTAAGTAGTAAGTCATGCGTTTGAATGTATTTAATCTTGAGAGTCCATGTCTCACATGCGTCAAGTCAACGAAAAAAATACAGAATGTGGTACATGGAAGGATGTAATCATATTGGTAGATAACAAAAAAAATGGGCTATGTGCGTGGGAAAATAGGAATGGTAATTTGTAGCTGTAGCATATCGTATTCTAGGTTCTCAATGTCACCATAAGAATCGCTGAAAGTGATAGCCCATTTACCTCTTCAAAGTGTAATTCATGAAGGTTACTTCTCTCCGGTTTGGAGAGTGGACTGCTAAGGTTCTTGATTAAATATAAGGAAATCTGTTAAAAAATCACAATCGTTACAACCTAAATATATTTTATTAATGATAAAATTATAATATATTCGCAAGTGTAATTAAAACATATCGTCGTGTGTCAAGTCAGTCATCAAATGAAGTCCTCGTTCTTTCAAAGCTTTAGATAACATTCTCTGCTGTTCCTGTTTGGACTCTTGCTCTTTGCGCTGCGCATCTAATATATCATCAACAGACACTTCTGTTAAGTCCACATTATTTTCTTTTTCTGGGTCAATTTCACCTAATAACACTACGTTTTCCCCTCGAACAATAAACACACCCCTAGGAATGTCTCCGTATTGTTTTCCCACATGAATACGTTCAATCGTCCGGTGCAACACAAGATTTGCAAATTGGTCCACGCTCCTTAGGTATCCTATCAAGGTACGTCCATCTCTAAGTAGAACCATCAATTTTTTGTCCAATTCGTCCAATAAGTGGGCAGTACCTTCCAATTCCGGTTTATTCATCTTCGTTATAGGTTAACTTACAAGTTTATACGATAAAAACCTCGAAAGCGTTTTGTTATTCGAAAGAGAATTTAATCAAACTTTTAAACAACTCTGCATTTTGCTAAAACAACTTGATTTTCACTGCTTCTATATAAATTTCTTTTAAATAACAATAAACAGCAAACTTGACAACTAAGACAGACAAACGTTGACAGATAACTGACAGCTAATAATGACAGTTTTCTACTGGCTTAATTAACAAACACCCACTATCCTGTAATAACAAAAATAAAAAGGACAAATCGTAACTATTATTGGTCTTTCTCTAGAGTTGCCCTACACGAAGGAGGTGATTTGATCGTTATAATTCCATCTCCAAACATATTGTCTATTTCAGTGGGGTAATACTCCGCCTTATTTAAAGATGTCATAGTAGGAAGAATTATAAGAGATTTTTTTCTTCTACATAAATTTGTGTGTTTCTTAGTTCTGTGTAAATTTACACCAGATGATGATTTACGAATTTTCCCATAAGGCCCATTAGATTTAAAAAAAATATCTTTTAATTTGGGTCTAAACTCTGCAATACTATCAGGACCATTTAAATTAGCATTTTGATTATCTCCAGCACATTCCATAGGCAAACTATTTACTGCTGCATTATCAAAAGACACTCCTACATTGTGAATAGTAAATACTGAACTTTTAGGTTTCCTATTATCTGCATCGACATCAATAATTTCACTTTCTAACTGCCCTTTATTAGTTGCTTTAGTTACTTTAAAGAAACCCGCTGTTCCTCCTGGATTATCCATAAAATTTTGACTTTTTCCAAACAGTACTTCATCAGGACTCTTCCCAGATGGTCCCGGCTCAATGTAAGGTGTTTGTGGATCAATGACAAATATCCTCCCAAAATTAAATGGGTGCTCTGTCCTATTAACTATGTTAATCGCTCTCTTATGATTAATCCGCTCATTCCTATTTCTCAAAAATCCCGTCAAGAGCAAAACAAAATAAAGCAAGCCCATCCAAAATAATGTAAAACATATAACCGATATTGTACTAACTAACTGCCAAAAAAAATGAATTAACATTGTCACAAATCTCACAGAATAACCCAAATTCTCGTCGTTTGCTAAAAGTGCAATTACAATGGTACTGTAAATCCCACACACTAAATTAATAGCTAAAACATTGCAATAATCTTCCAAATAAGATAAATTCATGAAATAGCTAACTGCCGAAAATAGAACAGCTCCAACACAAGCTATCCCTAATGCAACAGCCGGATTCAATACATCAGGACCGGCTGATATACTAACAAGCCCGACCAGTGCCGCCTGCATGCACCGCTGTATAATCCAATAATGGAAACTTTTCCTTGAGTACAAAAAACTCAAAAAAACCATGACGATGATGCTTCCACCAATAGCAATCAAATTATTCACCATAATAACCCCGTAATAATTCGACATGTGATGAAATTCATAGTTAGCAGTTGGTATACTAAAAGCCATAAGCCCCATCACTACAAAAATATATCCTACAATTGTGGTTCCTGGCGATTCCGTCCCAATAGATGACTCATCTATATCATACAAACGTAAAACTCTTCTTCCCAAAAAGACCGTAGCTATTAACGCTGTCACCCCAGCAGAAACATGCACTATAAGAGCCCCTGCATGGTCTTTAGTCGAAACAGTACGATACAATATCGTGCGTTTATGAAAAAACCCAGCACCATGCCAGAACCAATGCATATACGTTGGTACCAAGAGTCCAGAATAAAGCACTGTCGTCAACAAATATCCTACGAAATGCACTCTACCAGCTGTGACACATGTTACCAGGCATGTTCCTATTAATACAGCTGAGAACCCTAAAAAAAATTATTAATTTTGATTCCACAAAAAAAATTCACATACCTAGTATAGCCAAATCTAAATCAGCCTTTGAATCTCCAACCCATACAAACCATCCGAAAAAACCCTTCCAACCATCTGAACCAAAAGCAATAATATATCCAACAAATCCGAAAACTGAAATACCGATTGCTACATCTACAATATTTTGCAATAAAATAATATAAACATTTTCTGTAGGTATGCTGCCGAGCTGCACAAGTAGATATCCCGCTCTTACTAATAAAGCTAAAATAAATTTTATGAATAAACTGACAACAGAAAATGCGAGTCTCATACCAAATATTATTCTACAAAATGAACCGAGGTGACCATATTGGTTTACTCTCGTATCTGATAACAGAATTTTTGTTGGTAAAATAGAATTATTGGGATAAATTTCAGGTTCCATTTTTAAAAATGATGTATTAACATTTTGACAATAGATAAAAAATTGTCTTTTTCTTCTGTTCTTCTTTAGATTTCGTGAATTGAGATAACTGTGATTAAATAAAATGTTTAAATCTAGTAACAAAGAAAGACTTCGCAGTGCTACGCCTTCACATTAACCTTCTCACTTAGGCTTCTTATATTAAATATAAGCGAAGGATTCGCTATGCTACACAAATCCCTTGCATTAATCTTTACAAGTAGCTTTCTAATGTAAAAAAATGCTGAAGCCTTGTTGCTAGCCGCCTTGAAATTTGCTACTCGAATCCTCGGCATTAATTGTAACTTGCTACACATTAACCTTATGTTTGTTGTATAATGTTATGCCAGATTTTTCAAGCCAGCTTTTATGGATTTGCAGCCTAGAGTTCTAAATAAAAACTTCAAACAACTACCACTGGGGAATTTCACTATTGGTTTTTGTATATAAGATTTACATTATGTAGAGTGTGTATTGCAAGGTATTGATGAGTTTAGTAAAACCTTTCACAAAGTTAATCATTCAGTTTAAATAAATAAATTT
>JAUIMW010001029.1:0-13978 GCA_033557785.1 Enochrus cinctus
TCAAATTAATTTATGTGCTTCATTTTCAATTGCCTAATACATTATTTAATAAAAATTAAGCTTTTTAATGCCAGTAACCAGCATTTTAAATTTTTTAAATTAAAATTTTTTCTTTGTATAAATTATAGCTTTTAAAAAAGATCAGCAAAAGAAAGTCGTGTGTACAGCCTGAGAGACATGAAATGTCCTTCAGGAACTCCACTATCTAAGTTCTTCTTATTGATTGGTACAGATCCCCTGTTGGTCCTCATTTTATTCTTAGATATCAAACAACATCTCTATGATTAAATAGAATAAAAACAGTAAAAAAGAGACACCTCCAGGGGCTAGGGGATATGGAATGTCCTCCAGGTATACTGTACTCATTCCTAAGTTTTACATGATAAATATAATAGACAAGAGAGGGGTTGAAATTGTATAAAATGATGGCATCTTTCATTCTTTGGGGTGGTGCGTACAAAGGAAACCTTCACAATATATCTTCTTCTTCAACCTCCATCCCTCCATTCCTGGATGTAGGTTTCTCCCAATTGTTTCCATCTTTCTCTATCTCTCGCCAATTTCATCCAGTGTTTTCTTGCCACTGCTCTTATGTCGTTAAATTTTGTAAGACCGAGACAGAGTTCGATTTTTTTATTTAAATTTTGTTTCAAAAGGTTTTTCTTGGTGGATTTCCTTCTTAAATCCCTAAAGTACATAATATCACAAAGTTAAGTATCAAAAAGAGTAAAAATTTCATATTTAAGCTTCTAACTATTCTAATCAAATTTTTCCTTTTGCATTTTGACTTGAAAAGTTATGAAGAAACGAGTTATAAATGAAGAAAACATTAAAACTTTCACCTCCTGGGTAAAAAACACTGGAGAAACATTTATGATGGACTACTTTACAGAGGCGTTTCCAGAGGTTGAAGTGAAAAAATGAGGAAATCTCAAAGAAAAAGAATGGGAAACTGCTAAGCTTAAAAAAATGTATGGTAATTGTAAGATTGACAAATCATTATCAGCGAATAATTTCATGCTAAAATTGATGGGTTTAGGTGGACACCTAGAAGAGATTGTTTTACATATAACGTGGCTTCTTTCTGTCTTTCTTTAAGTATTTCCATATATATGCTTCGTGCTCCATCATACTTATCTCCTTTTGCCATTTTCGCTTTTCATTTGCTCTTTCCGCTTTTTTTTGACATACTTTCTTATATTCCGATTTCTTTTTGTGTACCTCTTCCAAAGATGAGGCGTCTTCTCTCCACTGTTTCATAGTTGCTTTTAATTCCTTCCTGCACACTTATTTCCAACCATTATTCTAGCCTGAATCTCCACTTCCACACCCGAAGTCCTTGTAAACACTGTCGCCATTTAGGTGAATCTATCCAATCCTCCTCAAACGCATACTACACACTTCCTCCTCCCGTACCTCAAAGAATCTTCCCCTCACAAAAACCTCATCAGACCAGTCCATGAATTTTGTTTTCCTCTCATTTATCAACAATCCCATTTCTCTCGCAGCCTTCCCTAATCTTGAGGTCACTCTTGCTAATTCCTATCTACTCCTCGCCAATATCACAAGATCATCTGCAAATGCAAGACACTGATGTCTTTTGCGATATAGTATACCTGTTCTGTTGATATTTGCGTCTCGTATGGCCTTTTCCAATGCCAAATTGAAGTGCGTGGCCGACAATGGGTCTCCTTGTCTTACTCCTTCCTCAATGTCAATTTCTTCTGATATTGCGTCCTTGACTCTGATCACACTTCTTATATTCCATAGGGTCATCTTTATAATCCTTGATAACTTTCTCTCTATCCCCAGTTCTTCCAGCGCCTCGTAGAGCTTTTCCCTTTTGATTTTGTCATATGCTTGCTTGAAGTCCACGAAGAGTGCAACCGTCACTTTGCCAAACTCTAGACTTTCTGCCTGTACTTCCTTTAGAAACAAGTCTGGCCCGTGGTGGTTCTTCCCTTTCTGAAGCTACTCTGGTATTCTCCTGTGATGGATTCGAATTTCTCTGCGAGTTTGTTCTTGATATATATGGCCATTATCTTGTACGCGATGTTGAGGAGGGAGATGCCTCTATAGTTGTTTAGTTCACTTTTATCACCTTTTTTATGAATGGGACAGATTACTACCTGAAACCATTCTTCAGGCATTCTTTCCTCTTTCCATACTTCCTTTATCAGCTATTGTAGTCGCTCCTCTAACTTGTCACCTCTGTGTTCGAACTGTTCTGCCGTCAACCCATTACTTCTTGGACTTTTGTTATTTTTTAATTCGGTTATTTTTCTTATCTGTTCAGAGCTTGGGGGGTGTTTCCTCTTTATCTGGTGATATATTATTTTGTTTTTTTTTTCTGGTGCTCCCTGTCCTTTTAATTCGCTTTGTGGAGTTTTTTGAAGTGTTTTCTATGATCCTCTTCTCTCTCACCATGAATCCTTCTTCACTCTTGTAGAACATTGTTCTTGTTTTGTATCCTTTTCTTTCTCTCTTTATGCCTTGATATAGGTTTCTTACCTTTTTATTCTTGTAGTTTTCTTCTATTTTTTTTTATTCATTCTTCGTTATACTTTCTTTTCCTTGTTCTCAGTAAGTTTTTAGTCTGTTGCCTTTGTTCTTCTTCCCTTCTCTCAGCATTTTCATTCTTATTGTTCCCCTTTCTTTCAAGACCCTCCTGCATTCTTCGTCAAACCATTTCTTGTTTTCTTATTTCTCCTCTCTGTCATGCTTTTGTGCTGTATCACCCATTTTTTTCTTCAGTTCTTTTCATGATTCATTTATATCATCCCTTGTTTCCATGTTTTTTATTTTCACCTCACCTGTATTTCTCTTGCTCTTCTTTTGTCTGTAATCTTATTATTTTTGTCTCTCCTTCCCCTTCCCACTTTGTTTCTTACTCTTGGTACTATTTGCTTTACTCTTACTTCCATCATGAAGTGATCCGAGTCTTCATCTGGTCCTCTGTATGTTCTTACTTTTTTATTGCCTTTTCTTCTGGTTTCTCTATCAGGATATGGTCAATCTGGTTTATCATTTTTACATCTGGTGATTGCCATGTCCCTTTATGTATGTCTTTTCTTTGGAAGTATGTGCTGTTAACGATCATATTCCTTTCTTTTGCGAAGTCAATCATTTTCGTTGGATGATTCATGTTTGCTGTGTTGTTCAATTGTTTGTCTAAATATTTCTTCTCTTCCTATCTTTGCATTTGCATTTCTTGTCTTAGTTTCATATTATATCTTTGTATGCCTTCATAAACCTTGTCTAATTCACTGTAAGATTCCTCTTTCACTTCCATATCTTCATCATTTTTTCCAATGTTTCTCCCTCCTTCTCATTTTCCTCTTCTTCCACTCCTCTAATCACAATATTTTTCTTCTTATTTCCCTTTCAAGTATAGCTATTCTGTATTTCTGTTTATCTATCTTATTTTTAAGTATGCCATTTAGTTCCTCAATTACTTGTCCCAATTTCTCATTCATATCTTCCATACTTCTCTTTATGCACTCAAACTGATGCACAAAAAACTATGCCCGCCTCTTCAGCTTGGAGATTTGTTTTTATCTGGTGTGTACATTCGGTTAATTAGGTCACCACTTATTATTTTGGCCGCATCTGTTTGATTTTTGTTACTATTGCACTTTTATTTTACGTTATATTTTTTGCGATTTCTTGTATTTTCGCACAATAAAATCACTCCAATTGGGCACCTCCGAATTTCTGACATACTCCTTCTTTTTCCAGTAATTGCTTGTAAATTATTTTGACTTAGAAGTTCTGTTTTTGAGATATTTTCCAGAGCCAAACAAAATATGTTTTCATGCATTCTATATGTCTGAGCAGAGTTATTCAGATGGAGGATGAAAACACTTTACATCTTCTTTCAGAGTCTCTTTTATTAAGAACTCCAGTCTCAGTCTTCTGTCTTTGTTACCGTTTGTAAACAGTGTATCTTTTGTATGCTTGTACCTGCTATATGGGTCTCCAGTAATGCTGCTGTTTTTATGTTGTACTTCCTACAGTTCCTTCTGTGTTTTCCATTCTTCTCCCCCAGCACTTGTTATATTCCACTGTTCTCTGTTTTTCCATCATTTTGTTTTTCCTGTTGTGCTTATTTGTTTTCTCATTTTCCTGCCTTTGGTTGTTATATCATGATCTATGTAAATTCTTTTTTTCATACTCCTCAGTTTATGTTTGTTTTTCATGACTGTTTCCTTATCTTCCTTACCATTTTTGCTGGTTCCTTGTTTTTAACATCCACTCTAAAAATCACAGCGTTATTTACTCTATTAGTCTTATCCAATTCTTCCAAGGTGTATTTTATTTCCCTTAGTTTTTCCTTCATGGCCGTTTTCCTTCTTCATGCTTTCAACTGATTGATAATTGATAGTGTTTGTAGCTGCGACATAGAGGATATTAGAAGAATAGGACAACACAAATCAAACAGAAAAAGGCTAATACTCTTAAAACTAACAAAGTCCTCAGAAAAAATTCGCAGAAACATTTAGAAAGACTAAAAAATTAAAAGGGATAGACCAGAAGATTTTCCAAAGAATGTTAAGGAACAGAGATCAATATTGATACCACAGCTAAGAGAACCCAGACAGAGAGGACACAAAGGAAAACTGATCTAAACAGACTAATTTTGGATAGTGAAATAGTAGAAATGGATAAGGGAGAACAGGAGACACAGAACATAAACAGGAATAAAAGAACAATAAGTGAGAGATCACTGAGAAAAGACCCATTTGAAGCACACTTGAGAAAAATATCAACAACTGCCAGTGCAAAAAACTAAGGAAAACAGAATACAAGTGAAGACAAAGAGGAGAAAACAACCATGGAAGTAAACAAAATGAAATGAGAGAAATGGTGACGGTGTAGAGAAAGGCGATAGAGAAAGAGTTTGAGTGAGCAAAACTAGATAACCAAAACAAAGAAAAAGGATACAGGTATAGAAAAAAACAAATAGAGGACATATAATGATTTATGAAAGGGTGGAACAGAAAGAAAGAGCAGCAGCAAGAGTGGCATGCCTGGTACATAAACAATATGAAAAACAAATAGTGGAAAGAGTGATGTCAGTTCAACTGCAAAACACCAAGAAAGCTAGGAACATTTCTGGACCTTGACAACAGAAGCACCAGAGAAAGCAAGAGAAGAGACTTACATAGCCGGTAACTATAATACCAGAATGGGAAGTGAAGGACTGCATAACAATATAATGGGAGAATATGGAGAGACCTTTAGAAATGGCAATGAAAAACATATGATCAAGTTTTGTAGACTGAATATCTTTCTCATAACAAACATAAAGCAATTGACACATACACTAGAGAACAAGCAAGCAAAACTGAACGTTCAGTAAGAGATTACATCTTAGTAGAGAAGTCGAAGCGACAGTCAGTTATAGACATAAGAGAAAAAAGAGCGCCTGAGATCAAGAGCAACCATTATATGCTTGTTCCAAAGATAAAAGAAAAGGAAACAAGTGTAACAAAGAACAAGGAGCCCATACATGAAACCAATACAAGAACACAACAAAATATACGGCAACGGCAATCTGTAACAGATGTGAAAGGGACAACATAATAAACAGAACAAAAGAAATTTGTAGAATTTACACAACAAATAAAAATAGAAAACAAACTGCTTGGTGAACAGAAGAGGTAAAGAAACATAAAAGAAAAAAAGATGGCATGGAGAACATACCTAAACTCAGGAATGGCAAAAAATTATAAAGCATACAAACAAACAAAGAAAAAAAGGAAAGAACATGGTTTCATGAGCAAAGAAACGAGCATGGATGGAATTTGACGAAAAATTGGAACAAAATAAAAAAGAAAACCACAAATTGCAGTACTTAATGTACTTAGAACACATGGAAGAGGAAGAAATGATCAACCATGCGTAAGAAACAAAAATGGAGACATACTGAATGAAGGGGAAGAAGTAATGCAAAAGTGAAAAGAATACTTGGAAGAATTGCTAAAAGCAGAAAACAACCATGAGTTGAAAGAAAACAGCCCTGGAAGAACTACAACATGCAATATCCAATTTCAAAAATGGAAAAGCTCCCGGACATGACAGGGTAACATCAGAAATGTTAAAAAATATGGAAAACATGAAGAGAACATGCTACCAAAGGTGATGAGAGAAGAATAAATACCAGAAGTGTGAAAAACAGCACTGATTTTGCCAATTTACAAGAGAGAAGACAGGAAGAGTTGCAACATAGTGGTTTTACAAGAGGACGGACTATCCAGGACTAATAAAGCAAGTTACTGAAAAGAAACATGAATGAAACAAGCCAATATATCTGGGATTCAATTGTATTGTCTCTTATTCCAAGTATTTCTAGTTTTTCTTACAGCCTCCAATTTGGCACTGTGTTGAATGCCTTGGCTAAATCTAAAAACATGCCAATTACACATTCAAATTTTTTTAAGTATTAGAGTAACAATGGAGCTCTTAAAATATTGGGGTACAGATCTGGTAGTAATAATCAAGTTTATTATATACTGAAGCGGATGATATATTTATGTATACTTTTTTTTAGTGATGGAGTAATTTCATGAGGACCAGGTGGACTAATGTTTTTTAATTCGTTAATTAATATAAATAAGTCATTTGACGTTATTGGTGGTATAAAAATAGAACTAGAATGGTTATAAATTTCATTAGAAAATTGTGTAGTGATCAGTTATAGAATTGTTTTTCTAGTTGGTTTATTTATATATGAGATATAGTCATTTTTGTCTGCAACGCTGCAGTATTTCAATGTGGTTTTATTTGTGTTAAGCAAAAGGTCAATATTTACATCCCCTGCCCAAATTTCAATCTCTTTTTTATTTAAACTTGTACTTAATCTGTAACAAATGTTTCTGCATCTGCTGAAGGTGGTTGATAAAAAGGTGTAACCCCTTGATCAATGCTGTTGTAATTAAATGTTGGTTTTAGTTGTATCACCTCAGTAAGCTTTTGTATATCTACAGAAGGGTTCAGTGATTTCTTTATGTATACTGCTTTTTCATCATAATTGTTATAGTAAAGATATCTTGGAATTTTAAAATAATCACATCCAAAAGCTACTGTGGATTGTGTAATATTAAGATATTTAGAAATTCAAGCTCATTTTTAATAACTGCTATGTATTCAAGCTCTGAAAGCAGCTAATAGCTGCAATGTATTTATTTATTATTATAAGTAAACGATAACAAAGAAAGAAAAACATAAAAAAAAACAATACTGCAAAGCACAACCCTGTAGTCTCTCTATCAGTCTATATGTGTTAATGTGTGTGAATGTTTGCATGTGTGTAATATATGTGTTTATAAATACTTGAAAAGTATAATACTTGTTGCTATAAAACAACCAAATAAAATTTAATTTTATGAAAAAAGGAAAAATAACTAATGAATATAATCAATATTGGTTTCCAACTACAAGAAATGAAATTAGAGTGTTTCTTGCCATGATATTGATACAAAGCTTAGTTTTAAAACCAGAAGAGAAATTGTACTGGTCAAAAAATGTCATCCTTTCTTTTCTAAACTTATTCCAAGAAGGAGATTTATTCCTTTGAAAAAATATTTGCATAATTTTTCAATTAAACTTGACAAAGACAGGTCCGATCAACCCCGAGATCGTTTATTAAATAATCTCCCCCGGTAGAACAGAATCAAACAAAAGGCGCTAAAATTGTAACCAGGCTGGTATCCGACAAATCTCAGATGAACAAAGTCACCAATAAACCAAAAAGAAGCCATAGAAAGATCATATAACTATTTAAATAAAAATTGCATGCTACAATAGGGTGTATAATGAAAATTGGAATAAGACAATATGGTATAATTTAGGAGAACTAAAAAATGAGGAAGTGGCACTCAAAGATAGTAAAACAATAGAGAATAATTATAGAAAATACAGCAGAGCAGAAGTGGGAGAGACTGGAAGGAACAGTGATTGAAACTATCAGAATAAATATTACAAAAAACATAAGAAAAAAAAGTAAACACTGGATGAACCAAGCGTGTAGGGAAGAGATGAGTAGGAAGTCAGAATTGTTGCAATAATTTCTATGTACGCAAAATGAACTGGACAAAAGACTGTATAAAGAACAGAAGGGTAAGTTGAAGAAGTTGTGCAGACAGTTAAAACAACAATATGTGGAGGTAGAAATAATGGACTTAGAAGAGAAATATAGAAATAAAAAAATAAGAAACTTTTACAAGAGTATGAAAGGAATAGGGAGCAGGAATGGAGTCTACCAAAGATATATTAGAAACGAGGAGGAAGAGTTGATAGGTAATTCACAGGAAATGAAGAGAAGATAGGAAAATTATTTCAAAACTGAATTAAGAGAATGAATGACAGAAGGAGTAAGTGAGCAGTACAGAGGAAGATGAGGAGTAGCCTGATGAAGCAATAGAGGAAGAAACTAGAGAAACTCTCATGGAACGATACTGGTCCCAGAAAACCTAAGAAACTGGCTAATAAAAATTATTATTATATTATTATTATTATACTTTTATAGTTTGTATGAATAAAGATTGATTGATTGATTTATTTTATTTCAGATACAGAAGAACCAACTGAAGTTGCTGTTGTAGAAGAAACAACAATAAGAAAATGACAAAGAATGATTACAGAAAATACAGCAGTCAGGAAGAGGATATTCAGTAGAAACTGGAGGGAACAGTGATCAAGTCTACCAGAATAAATATTACAAGAAACAGAAGAAAGAAAAATAAACACTGGATGAACCAGGAGTATAGGAAAGAGTAGGAAGGCAGAATTGTGGTAAAGATTTCTATGTATGTGAAATGAACTAGACGAAACAACAGAAAGCTAAGGTGAAGAAGTTATGCAGACAGTAAAAACGACAATACATGAAGACATAAATGAAGGACTTAAAGGAGAAATATAGAAATAAAGAAGTAAGAAACTTCTACAAAGGTGTGAAGGGAATAGGGACCAGGAATAAAGCCTACCAGAGATATATTAGAAACAAGAATAGAGAGTTGATAGATAATCCTCAGGAAATGAAAAAAAAAGTGGGAAAATTATTTCAAAATGTAGCTAAATGCAGAGAATGAACAATGGAGGGAAAAAAATAAGCAACATGGAGGAAGATCAGGAGCAATCTGGTGAAGCACTAGAGGAAGAAATTAACAAAACAGATGAAATAATATACAAGATGAAGAACAACAAGAGTCCGGGCAAAAACAGAATAGTAACTAAACACCTAAAGTTTGGAGATGTTGTTATGTAGGAGGTATATGACATTATAAAGGCATTATGGAATACTGAAAAAATGTCAGAAAAGTAGAAAAGGACAGTGATTATAAAGGGATCGCAATATGAGACATCACATATAAAGTACTTGTGATACTGATCAAGCAAAGGATGGAGAGGTTTATAGAGGCAACAATGGGAGAGTACCAGGGTGGTTTTTGTAGAAACAGATCTATTATGGACCAGATATTCACACTCAAGCAAATACTAACTGTGACTTATGAATATGAGATCCCAAATAAGTTAAATTTTAAAGTTAACTATAACTTTATCATCAGGGAAAGAATTAATATTGATGGTCAGGGTGACTTTGGAAAACACTAGATGGTAGGGATGGTGGGATGCAGTGAGGCAGGATCTGAGGAAGAAGGGAAGATTGAATTGGAGAAATGTGGTGAGAGATAAGAGGAACTGGAAGACTTTCACTAACCAATGGGTCTAAGTGGCTTGTGAATGTATCCATCTACAAAATTTAATATTATTATTATTATTATTATCCTCTCATTTTTTTAATGTGACCTTTTTAATCTCATAAACTAGTTCTCTTCAAAAAAAGTTTGCCCACTACTGATCTATAGGATATCATAATGATTATGAAGCAACACAAAATGCAAAAAAAGAATTTTCACTTTGAAGTGTGTCTTTTGATTAGATATAAAAACTATCATAGAGCTCAACCTGTTAAGTTATTGTCAACACTCCTGAGTATTGTATTGAAAGGGTACAAAAGAATCCTGGAAAGGAGGTTAAGAAGTGAGATAGAGGGGCAACTAGAGAAGGCGTAGAGTGAATTTTGTAAGAACAGAAGAATATATGACCGTAGATTCACAATTAAACAGATGATAGAAAAGAAAATTGCATAAAACCAAAAAGTATACCTGGGTTTTGTGGATATAAAGAAGGCATTTGAGTCAAAGAAAAGTGGGTGATAAATTGTGTAGGAATATTGAAAGAATATACAGATGTATAATGAACCAAGTGAAGAAAGACAATGAACACTGGAGTTTCTTTGTGACCAGAGAGAGTTTGCAATTTATAATATGAAATATAGAAATGAAGGTTAAGAAGACAAAGGTTATGGTGATAGGGAAGAAATAAAAATGGAAATGGAGGGTGTAAAACTGGAGCAAGTAAGAAAGTATAGTTGTATTTGGGAGTTTTGATAGAGGAAAGTGAAAAGCAAGGGGCAGAAATAAATAAAAGGATAAGTACACCTGTTAGAACATCCTATATTGACATATAGAAGTGAGAGTTGGATACTGAACATGGCAGAGAAAAATAAAATACAAGCAGCTGAAATGAAGTATCTGAGAAGAGTTAATCCTAATCAGAATGGACAGAGAAAGGCTAGTGAAACAAGTTTGGCAGGCAAGAGTAGTGGGAAAGAGAAGAAGAGGTTGTCCAAGGAAGACGTGGGGTGACACTATAGCAGATGCGTTAATAAAGAAAGGCACCACGTGAAGAGAGGTGTCAGTGAGAGCATAAAATAAGAATGAGTGGAGATCTTTTGTAAATGGTGCTTTGAGTGCATAATATAGAATTTAAAACTCGACACCTGAAAAATAAAAGAGTTTTCAATAGATGAATAGAATGACAAATTATTGGTGGCATTTGTTGATGTGGAGAAGCCTTTTGATAGAGTAGATAGTGAATGGGAGAATTAAAAGTAAAATACAGTTAGCAGATTGAGGAATGATGATGTGAGATAAAGACTACAAGTAGAGAGTATACTTAGCACTATAGAAAAGATACGATTGGACTTGTATGGACATCTATTACAAATGCCCGAGGAAAGGCAAGCCAAGATAGTGTGGAATTCAAGAGCAGCAAAAAGAAAAAAAGGGGTTGACCACATCAGATATGGGAGAACAATATTGAAGAGATATTGAGGAGAAACAATATTGGAGGAAGAGATCAAGGGGTTTGTTAAGTTTTGTAGTAGGCATATTATAATAATTTGCAAGTATTTAATTGGAGGGATGGTCTTCAATCATCCACCAACTAAAATAAAGGGCCATCAGTTAGTAAAATGGAGCAACAAAAATCTTTAAGCATCCCACGGTTTCAAAACTAGACCTGTTGCAATACATATCGTGCCTATGCAAAAAAGCAAACTGATGGAGATAGAAATTGAAGAGTTTGAAGACCACTTGTTCTTCATCTTGGAGAGGATGTGCTGCATCCGCCTACAGGGGAAGTATAGGAAAATAACGAACGAATAAAAGTATAATGTTAAAATAGTTGTAAGAGAAAATTGGAAATGAGAAAAGATTTCCAACAGCTATGGGAGTCAGGAGTTAACCTACAGTAACTACAGAGATATTATGCTGCTGTACGTTGCATATAAAGTGTTGGCGGTCATGATCAGACAGAAACTATGCAACTGTTGGAACCATTTGATTGTAGACTATTAAGGTGGCTTTAGAAATAGGAGATCAACAATGGTTTAGGTGTTTTGCTTAAGCAAATTCTTCAAGCAGAATTTGCAGCCTTGGATGTTATTCCTGGATTATAAACAGGCATATGACTCAATATGTAGAGGCAAAATGTATGAAGCAATGAAAGAATTGGGAATCCCAAGAAAATTGGTTAATTTCAAAGTCAACGGATAACTGAGGCAGGGAGACCTCTTGTCTCTTGTACTTAAAAGAGTTATTTGTAACAACATGCTGGTTTGTCATAGATGGTGAAGTCACCAGGATGCCAATGCAGAGGCTAACAAGAAGGACTTTTCTGGAAAGTGAGGGACAAATAAGGAGAAGAGGGAGACTTGAAGAAGGTGGTGCGAATTGGTGCAGGAGGACATCTGGTGAGTGGGAGTCTGCAATTGGTGAGAGCAAGTGATGGACAGAGCCAAATGGAAGCTGTTGGTGAACATCATCAAAGCAACACAAAAAACAAACAGCTTGGTGGAACGATAAGATTTGAAGAGAGGTAAAAAGAAAAAAAGAGAAATGACTTTAATATATGAACAAAAGAACTGAAACTAACTTAAAAAAAAATAAGACACAAAGATCTAAAGTGAAACAACCAGTAAAAGAGTCAAAGAAGAAAACATGGGAAGAGTTTGGAGCGAAAATGGAAGAACACAGTAAAGATAGTGTAAAACTCTTCTTCTCGGTGTTGAAAAAAGTGAGAGAAGAAAAAAAAGAAAATGAAAGGAAAGACTATTTTAAGAAATTACTGGGTGTGGAGGAACAGATCATCTGCAGAGGATGGATGGTGGGACACAGGTGGAGAGAGTTTGGGAGTCAAAAATGCAGGAAAAGAGAGGAAGACTATGACTTACAAGGGACGAGACAATCGACAAAATCTGTTCTGGATCCTTTCTTATGGAACATACTCTACGATGGAGTACTTGCTCTAAGGATGCAGCTGCACATAATGAAGTACTGGTGATGAGAGCAGAAGAAACAGTAAACAACATAGTGCGATGGATAAAGGATAAGAACCTGAAACTGGCTGTAGAAGGTGCACAGCTATAAAAGTTGCCTGCTCCTACTAAACGGCGGCAACAGACATTTTGGCTGTTCTAGCAAGAATGATTCCAGCAGATCTAATAGTGAAAGAAATACAAGAAGAAATAATCCAGGATCCAGAATGGAGTATGAGGTGGATGAAACTTGAAGAGGGATGGCACATATGGCCAAGAACACTGATACCCAACTTAACACCTTGGTGGAATAGAACCCATGGCGAAGTGACATATCACTTAGTGCAAGTACTAATGTAAACGAAGAAGAAACAGCTGAGCTTGTTTTATTCATATGCCTGAGATAGAAAAAGGAAATAGAAAGATGTGAACGAAACACTGGAAAACTCTCAACACCAAATAAGATGATAAAGATAATACTTAAGACGGAAAAGGGATGGAATGAAGTGAGCAAAATGGTGGAAACAATAATGAGAACAAAAGAAAAAGATGAAAAAAAACTGATTAAAAAAAAAGTAGGATACCCTGCTACAATATAGAATTAATTTTTTCTGAAGTAATATAAAAGCGGTCTCAGGGATAACAGCTCAACATTCACATGGGAGGTTTTTTAGTTGGTAAAAATTCAACATTCTTTCATAGTGTGGGTTATGAGGACTCTTTTTGAAAGAAAAGGAGGAAATGCAAGAGAGGAGAGTGGAAAGCTGGGACATGAAATGTTAAAAGTGTGAATGGGAAAGAATTGGAGCTTGAAAAGGAGTTTGAAGATATTAGATTGAATTTTTTAGCACTAATGGAAACCAAGAAAAAAAGCAAAGGGCAAATGAGGACAAGCAGGGGCATGTGCTGTTGTATAGCATTGTGGATAAGAATGCAAGAGCAGCAGTGGGAGTGATACAAAAGAAATGGGTAGAAAGGATAACAGGCTGGAAGGCATGGACAGAAAGAATACTGATGGTGGAAATAAGTTGCAACACAAAACACAGCAGAACAATAGTTGTGGTTTATGCACCAAATGAAGATGAAAAGGCAGAAAGGAAGAATGAATTCTGGGATGAACTGTTTATAGTGACAGATACTACAATGGGGAGCAAAATTTTATTGGGGGATTTTAATAGCAAGGTAGACACACAGAAGGGGGTATTCCAGAGGATAATAAGAAAATTCAGAGATGTAGAAATTGTAGAAATGATAATGGAAAGAGATTGTTGGATTTCTGCCTGCTACATGATCTTGTGATAATGAACACATTCT
>JAUIMW010001030.1:0-13977 GCA_033557785.1 Enochrus cinctus
AATTGTTTGACACAACGAAACTCTCTAAAAGACATAAAGTGTACTCACAGTATTAGTGCTACTGTTGCCATTGATGAGTAGCTGGAGGTAGTTTACGAAGTTGGGTTGCTGGACGATTCTGCTGATACCCTTGGCATTCTCGGTGGACGATGGATTCAGAAAAGGTTCTTGGGCCGTGGTTCGTAAAGCCAATAAATTGTTGAAACAAACGAGACTCGAAAAAAACGAGCCCGTTGGTTATCCTACTGTGACTGCGCCAAATATATATATTGTCTAAACTTTTCAGTGTCAATTTTTTGTCCTGAAGCCGTTACTTGTACTTACATTAAATCATTTCGACATTTTAAGTGATGAACTATATATATATATATATATATATATATATATATATATATATATATATATATTTCTCAAATATACACTCCCTCATTTTTAGTAGGCTGTTGAGGAATTGTAAGTCCACAAACATCACATGAAGGTGATGATTTTTGATTGGCAAGTATATTGCATCTTTCGTTCATAGAAGTATTCATAGAATTGATTTTGTAAACAGTTTCTTTAATCACGATTTGTGTACCTCTATAATTGTAGCCTGGTATTTGAATATACAATTGGTAACGGCACAAATGAAATTATGAAAATTGAGCAATCCTCTCCATTATTACTTGGAATGCTAGAAGTTGTCAAGTGAAAATTTTGTTTAAAGGTTTCAAAAATTTTAGCTCTTTTACAAATCATATTTTATTTCCGACTAGAATATTTTTCTTATAATAATAACATTAATAATTCTTTAAAATGGTATATTGTAATCACGGTGGACATATACTCAATAGCAAAACAATTAAAGACAGTACTAAGTTATCACATTATCATAGTCAATTTATATTTATACGACTTCTTAGATCAATGAAATACCCATATATTAAAGAAGCTTATATCCAAATGAATTAATTAACCCAGTATCAATACTATTTATAAATAGCGAGATGCATTATGTATGCTACACGAAAAATGTTTGTAATGGGGCACCGAAACGGTAAAATTTTTCAATTTAAAAAAAGCAAAAAGTCGAACGGAGAAACAACAAAAAAATAATAGAATTAAATTTGCTAAACATAAATTCCCGAAATTCTTAGCGCGGAAAGAAATATCCAAGAAAATAAACAATACCTCGATTCTTTAAAGGTTTTCAGATAAAAACATTCCATAGATTCTGTATTCTACCCGAATAACGCCGGGATGAAATAGAAGCCGTGATTTTCGTATAAAAAATTACCCCCTATATTTAATACAAAAAAACTCGTCTCAGTGTATACGTTACGTCAAAACTTATTTTTTCCACCTGAATCCTTTTTTTATAATCGATAAATTCTAACGCTTAAACTACTCTCCTAATGGCATATACGAAATTGTTCAACCATAATTTTTGGGAGTCATTAACACCTTATAATTAAATACTTTAGGTATTCCTGCCTGAGATAGGGGTCTAAAGACTCGCAGCAGAGCACATTTTATTGTAAAATCGATAAGTTCGGAAATGTATCTCGCAAAGAGGATAGTGGCTGCCTCCTCGTCCCTTCCTCAGTGTAAGGATGCCTCTGGGGAAATCGGAAACGTCTGAATAACCCTCTACTGTCCGTCATCCTGTTACTACTATATGCTTGTCGGTGTGTGCGCTTCAATTCGTGTAGTATTTTTTATGGCATTATTCACCCCCGCGTGCAAGTTTTCTCGAAATTTGCAATTTAAAGAGATACACGGTTGTCCCAGCATAGTCGCACACCCTTTATCAAAATATTTGGCAGGTGAGCCGGACCCGACTCCGGCGCACAGTTTACGAAGTGAAATACCTCACATAGCTGTTTCACTGGGGAAATGGATTTTTTATTGTTGGGGTTTGCAGATACATCGATACGAACAAGTGTATACATAGAAATTTATATCCTGGGGTCTAGGAGCGTGTGAACATAAATTGTTTTATTAAAAAAATTTATATTATATTCTGGCACTCCTCTAAAGGATTCCTTCTGAATATCTTTCCTTGTATACGTAGAAAATAAAATATTTTCGCGGATGGTTTGCTGTAATTATCGCTTTTTATTTCTTTCCCTAAATGTCAATTTAGTAACCTCAGTATATACGCTTTATGAGTTTCTAATGCCATTCTGGCTTCCTGTTTATTTATCTGACCAAGAAGAGCATCCTGAAAGCCATTTAAGATCCAAGTTTAAAGCTCTTATAAATAACCAGTTATTGATGCAGCGCAAAATAAAATTTAATTAATGGGGAAAATAACTCTCTTTCAAAGGGTCGATTTTCTCTTAGAAGTGTTCGGTAATGCGATTTGGTCCTGAGTCCTCGCCCTTTAGTAATTTATGGAACGTCGTTTAATTTAAATGTTTGTTAGTTTTTGTTGGGTCGTTTCGCCCATTAAACTATTTGGTAAGATTTTAATTGAAAACCAAATACAATGTAAATGCGCTATTATAAAAACCTTGTAATCTAGCTTTTGGAAGACTACTTTTATAAAAATAACTCAGTGATTTGTATCTTCTATTTTTAGTTGAGTAAAGTTTTCCATACACTTAAGACCTTGTGAATCAAGTAGAATTCTGTTAATAATTAGAAGCAATACAGCCATTTTAATTTCGAAATTGCTACTAAATTATAAGGATAATATATCAAAGGAACAAGGGGTTCAACTTCTCTAAAGTTATAAATACACGGAAACGGGATTATTCTTGAAGTATTTAGGAATTGGAAAAACTTATCAGTGAAAAAGACGTCTGGTGGGTTTTCGTGACACAAGGCAAAATAAGCAGCTTAATGTCGCAGGGCGTTTGAAAATAAATATAAAAAAGTCTTAAAATTTTATTCACTATTGTACACGGTTGAATGGAGTGCACCAGATATCGATCAGTCCGCCGGTATTTTTTAAACGTGCCCTTTTTAAAAGGCGGAGATTCTAGCAAATTTTTATGCAAATGTTTGTTTGTAAACAATGCTCGTCGCGTACAGACGTTTGTTAAGTAAATGTATGTTTGGTATTTGGTAGTTTCTTTCATACGTATACACCTTTGAAAAGATTTATTGTAGTTAAGTGAATTTGTTGTGAATAGATGTATTTTATCAATCACATGGAAATGTAATGAAGATGTAATTAAAGTCAATAAGCTATCAATACTATTCAGTACTGTAATGTTTCCAATCAGTGAATAAACGCGAAATTCACATGTCAATGCAACAAAATACACACAGCTTTATACAGGCATTTACATTGCTATTGTAGCATTTAATATTTAAATCAGAAGCACTAACTTTTCCCTAAATTCCTTTTCCGAAAGTGCTGCGCCGGAAAAAAGTTGGAGAAACTTTTGTATAAAAAAATCTTTCGTATAAATAGTCACAATAAAAGAAAAAAACTACGACCTTTTGTAATATTTTCGCTGACTGTGCTTGGCCCCCTTGTATTGTACAAGAAGAGTAAGTGGAAAACTTTTCTATGGCAGAATATATTTTCTCCCCTGCGTTGTTTGTTTTTCATTTAACATTAGCTACTTTTTGATTATTGAATTGAATGCTTAAGTGAAACAAATTTAAAACAAAAAGAATAATAGCAAGAGGGTTTTCAGGTTTTCAGCGACGCAAAGCTAAATTGAGACGTGGCTTAAACGACATGATTAATATGTAACATAAAATAGCCACCAAGTACATCTGAAAAGATTTGCTTTATCTGTATTCCCCAGTAAGAAAGAAAGAAATCATCTCTAGTTTCAGTGGAAATTATTCTTTTTGTGACAGAAAGGCGACCGAAAGCAAAGCTAATGTAAATCGCATTAGGAGAGGCGCGCAGGGGATCTTTTTAAATTGTATCATTTTTTATTTCGGACAAAAAAAGCGGCGGCTTGATCTTGGAGGGCAATGAATGATGATGTTCCAGCTTTTAGGACACCTTTTGGTCAACTAGTGACATTTTAGGCCTACAAGAAATACTACTCGTTCAGACAATGTTGGCCCGCTGACCTCCTGTTGAAGCACACGTATTTGTTTCACATGACACTTTCCCAAGCACGACGTCTATATTGATCGGGCAGCGTCGCGGCAGATTCAGCTGAGCGTCGATTTCGGCACCCATGCGCCTCCACAGTACGCTTTCACGCTTCTTCCGCCTTAGACACTGTTATTGTTTTTATGAAACCATTTTAGAGGACTTTATTTTCCTACAGCTTATGATTTTCTATTTCCTGCATCATTCATATTCAGCGGTGTTACTCCCCTGTTTTACACACGTGTATTTAGAATACTATTTTATGAAGCGATATTAAAAATATAAACATTGCGCTTATAGAGTAATAAAATTGTTTATGAGGCTTAAGGGTTAGTCGAGGTAAAACGGTAACTTTAACATACACGTGTCCACGCGTCTATATATGGGAAAAAATGTTTTCCACTTAAATATCATTATCCTTGATAAGGATAACGTTGTCCATGATAAAGATAAGATTAGCTATGACAAGGATAATGTTATCCTCAACAAGGATAATGTTATCCTTAACAAGGATAATGTTATCCTTAACAAGGATAACATTATCCTTAACAAGGATAACGTTATCCTTAAAAAGGATAACATTATCCTTAAGAAGGACATCATTGTACTTAGCAAGGATATCGTTATTGCAATAAAATTCATCATTATCCTCATCAAGGACATCATTATCTTTGTTATAAATGCTCATGCATACAAGTTTTTCTATTAAGTTGAAATATAAATCGATAAAATTTGTTCTAAAGTTAAAAGGTTAAAACCTATTTTTCTGGAGGAACAACCTCATCGATCTGCTCCAATACGTGTACCTACACGCTGACAAGACAACTTTAAAATATTAGCAGTTCGCCATCAACTCTGTGCGCTTTTAAACCCCAGTCGTCCTATAATTCTATATAAAATGAAGCGGTTTCCTGTGCGCGGTTTATCGTTAAAAATAAAGCATCCTAATTTATGATGGGATTCTTGTGTACATATTTTATGAATCATTTGTTTTATGGGCAGTACTAAAATTTAAATGTCTGGATATGTGTGCATGCACGAGAAGAGTAATAAATAATTTTTTACTGAAAGTTCATTGTTCCTCATATTTGTGCGCCCGTTATAGCCCGTTGTTGTAAGATTCCACCCTTGGCAGACGGGCCTGCCAGTAATGACTTTTCGATAACTCAGTCAGGCAACGTGCCAATTGAGAGCAAATAATGTCTGTAGACTATAATTTCACTTTACTCTCGTTAACGACCATCCATGTTATAACTTGAATGAATGGGTTTCCTTTTTTAATACGAAAATAAAGTATTTGTCGAGGTTTTTGTCTTTTCAAACTCTCCTTTTGACTTTTCGAAGAGTTTTTTTTTTAATTTTTTTTATGCCAAAGTGATAAACTTTAAACTTTTAAAATAATTATTGTTTATCCAACATTGCGTGAGTCTGCAGCCCTGTACAACATTTGGCCATAGTCTGTTAGGGTAGAAAAAGAATAGAGATACCAGTTCTCTGAGGAAAAACATTTAAAAGATAATATTGTGCTTGCTTAAAATTATTGCTTTGCATAGGTCGCGTTGTTGTTGAAAGGTTTATATTATAATTTATATTTATGATCTACGGTTTTACTGATTTTGAGCGATCCTTAAGAAGGTTGATATTGACATCACGCAGACTGAAAACAACTGTATATTTATAATGGAAAACTTCGATGCGGTAAAAATAATAATTTATGTCAGAGCCAAGTGGCCTTTGAACTCCAATAGCAACCCTTAATCCACCCAAGTTAACCCCCATCCAAAGTATGTAAAATATTAGAAAACAATTCACTCCTAACTCACACCTCCAACACGAGTTGCATGATCGAGACTATGCAATGTTCATCCATTTATATCAACACAACTGTTATCAACGTTGGGAGATAACCATGTCTCAGTCCAGGCAAGAACGTGCAGATTTGAGGCATGTATATAATCACAATATCAGTCTGCTCGCAGTAATGACAGTTGCTAATATAGATTCGAACTAAGTCTTGTTGAAGAGCATTGAAACAAATATTTCAGTGAAATGTATTAGACAAGATAATTATAATTTAATATTAAAAAACTTGAAGATGTAAATGTCAGCCAGCTTTTGTTTTTCGTGTCATGTAAAATTAAAAAGGAGATAAGGTAGAATTTTAATAATCCTATATAAAAATCTAATTGCTTTCCTAATGTTTAACCAAGGGTGAAATGGAATTTAAAAATTCAAACTTTCCACGCCAGACAGAATTAAAGATATCCCCGTAAATAAAGAAAAATGAACCGTCTACAACTTGTCCCTCCGCCCAGAATATTTTCAAGTTAGTGAAGGGGTGAATATATAATTTATACGGTAGATATTTAACTAACACCTAGCTTCTTCATTCACCGATATTTTTAATTATGCAGGCGAATTTCTTTGCTTCCGACGTTTTTAATTTATTATTCCATTAATTTATTTGGCACTCGACCGGGCATTCTCGTTCCTACCCCGCTGATTTGATAACGATCTGATGGCATTACAGATTTATTACATGGGCAGTGGACACCAATGTGAATAGGTGCTGTTGTTTGAAATCCGATATAGAAATCTTCACGCACCTATTCTCAACTAATACATGCACAGCGATTGAACTAAAGACGGGTTGTCGCAGTTAAGGGGTTGTGCTGCCATTTTAATTTTCCGCAGCGGTGGCTTTGGCAGAATTATGCCCCTAGGGAGCGCTATGCGGTTAAGCAACTTCTCCGAGATCCAGTAAGAGAGAGCGAAGTGAAGATAGCAGAACTGGCAGAGAGATACGTGGGGAAACGATCTGTCAGCCCGCGACAAGACATGCCCGCACCGGGCCTCCACCACATAATGTATTCCCTTATTTAGTTTACATTCATTACAGAAAGACATTATTCCGTTAATAATGCCTCAGATCGGCCGTGATACATGCTCAGGACCTGCTTTATGAAAGGTGCACATGTGCTGTTTACATTTGAAGTTTATGTCAACATTGATTTATAGTATATGTCCATAAGCGTATGACTTTATTAACAGAAGTACTTGAGGTTTAATCTCTTTGAGTGAATCAATATTTCTTACAGAAAGAACCAAAATACTTTTTTGTGCTATACTGAATGTGATAAGTGATAAGTAAAATCAGTTTGTGGTACAATATAATTTAGCTTTTGTTGGCTTTATCCATATACTTATATAGTTTCGGTAGGTTTTATATTCTGATATTAAGTCAGGGTTGTTCTTGCTCATTTTTGAGATTTTTTTCATTTTGCCTAATGTGGTATATTAGATCAAATGTGATCGAAGTTTATTTTTTATTTTTTTAGGTATTGTCAATACATTTTTTTTCCATTACATTTTTCCTGCTCTCGTATTACTATTCATATCACCAATAACAACTGAGATGTTTGCTTCCTTTTTTAACATTAGATAGTTTTCCAATTCTCTGTTAAAATTTTCTATTTCATTCAATCAGGACATTTTGAAATTTTAAAGTTTAATTCATGAAAGATACCTGTGTTTTTCTCTGTATGCCACTTCCTCCCACTCGTCTTTAATATAAACTATCATCTATATCGTTTTGATTCAAATCTTCGTTGTTGTAGTGTAATTTATAACCAATTAGGAACAAATCTACTTTTTTAATTTGTCAGGTTTTCTCTGATAGTTACTCCCCTTCCTCGTAGTTTTTTCTTGTATGAGGTAACAATTTTCTTTCAATATCCGTATTGACACTCCATCATCACTAACCGATGACGTGTTCTTCAGGGAAAGTATAATCCTAATCCTTACAGTCACAAAAATGAACTAAGAAAATTCCAGAAAAGTGGTTATTTAATGTAATTCCCCACAAAATATTATTCACAATGTAGTGCGTGCGGTATCATTTGAAAACATATTTATTCTTAGTTTAAATATAACTTCCACTACATATCTTTAAACCCATTAAATTTACCCCAATTTAGAGTATTTACTACTTGTCCCCTTTGAGTTTGTTTAGGTCCGACAAGGATTCTGCTGTTTAAGCGCTGTAAATCTAATTATTTTAGGCAAACACGCTCTATAAATAATAAGATTCCATCATTCTTTCTGAGCGGGCGCCTTATAAAATAATAATTAAAAGAAAAGGCGACTTCAGTTTTCAAAGTAACGCAGGCAGGCTTTAATTAGAGTGGATTACAAACATGAGCACCTACAAAGTAGCTTAACTGACGTCTTTTAGAAAGGGTGCGATAGAATAGGCGCATATAAATAACGCAGGAGGCCCCGTATTCCACGGAGGTCACGCGCCATCTAAAATCAGCATTGGCGTTCAAGATCAAACGCCCCATCTAGTTCATAATTCCTGCATAGTTGAACCCGACACTGCTATCTACTACTCACATACTAAACACACCGGGTCCGTCTTTTGATCTGGGAATTATTGATGACTAGCCTTCTGGATCCGTGGAGTTAAAGGCCTCCACAAGAGGAGCTTAAAATATTCAATGGGTGCTTGAACTATATTTTACATTGCATCAAAATTTTAGTAATTAAGATAGAAGTAACCGCGGAAGCGCTCCGAAATTTCAACATGGGGAGTAAATAGAAACATAATAAATAAAAAGATAATACCATTCTTGTCAAGGATAATGTTATCCTTTTTTACTTTTCAAAGTCTCATTAAGTATTGATTAAATTTAACTCATAATGATAGTACATATTATAATATTGCCTTAACCAAGCATCATTAAGTGCAGAAAGAGCTACAAGAAATTTGCAGCTCTACGATGTAAACCTATCTCATTAAATGCATCATACGAGAAGATATGTTTGATGCGCATTCGTGAATCGGTTCTTAGAAAGTAAGATGCCGCAATGTAAATTTAAACGAGACCGTGTCTTCGTGTCAACTACATTGAATAATAAGCGGAGAGAGTAGGTGGTGTGTGTCTTGTGTACAACGAACAACAAACAATAAATCACTCTGTCGTATGGGCCCTATTTATCACTTAGACGTTTATTGTTTAATTGTGCACTAAACTAATGATTTTTTTCTTTTCAGGTAAGTTACAGCCTCTTCTCCGAGCGCTTCTCCCACTTAAGAGTTCGAACTAGAGGACTAGACGACGGCAAGTTACATAATAAAATGTAAAATACATCACCTTAATCGCTCTTTGTTCTTAAATTTAAGCTATTTATAATTACGTGGAAGATAAATTATCTTTATTAAAGTGATCACGTATAATTTTCTTAAATGTTTAGAATCACATTCGTACAAATCCGCTGGATACCATTGTGTACCACGTGGTAATAAAATATATTATTTCCGTTCCTGGCTACGGAGACAATGGAAATAATGAGGTTCACATAAAACTTTATACCGACTCTAAAACCTTCAAAAGCAACTTTTGTAGCATTCATACGAACCTAAGAAATAGGTGCCGAAACAGTAATAAGCTATAAAAGATATTATCCTGTATCATTTTAATGAGATTCAAATCAAGTCGTGCTGGTTATGGTAGTAATTTCCCCAATTTAATATACTACATGTGATCATTAATGTAAATGTAAATTATTTAACCTTATGTTACTCGCTGCCTAAGAAAACCCATAAAAATATTTGTTTCTAACTCAATTTTTAACCACAGTTGCGTTTAGTTATTCCGTCACTAGAACACCTTTTAAAGCATTTCCTGAACTTTGTACATTGCGCAAGAGAACTTTATCATAATGGAAATGTTTCGAAATACGTTTTTAACAATGAAAATGAAACTGAATAATTTAATTCGTTTAGATTAATTACCACCAAATTAAAGAAATATTACGTTTCAAAGGACCCAAATTATTCAATTAATACCAATCGAATTAATAAAATGTTAATAGAAAATATAATGTTATTAATTTTGTCATCGTTATTATTATTTATTTTCAATTAAAACGACAAGTAATTTACATTAATTGAAATCATCATGGGCTTTTGCAAAGCCAAAAACTATTATACAGGATGTTACGTTATAATTGAAAATTCAATCAACATTAAGCACTAAAAGTATCAATTAAAAAGCAATTTTGAACCAGGGCTTCAGTAAATATTTGATGACAATTGGTCGTGTTAATATATAAACCTAAAATTTTTGCGTATGGAGAATCCCCCATTTTTCATTTCCCACCAAAGGATTAACAGCCGGGCTAAATGATAAAACATTTCATTTACCGCATTCTTGTTCAGCGACTGCAGCAAGGGAAGAGCAATGCCAGTTCACAATTAAGAAAGATAAAGCATTTTAAGCTTTACTGTTTTCCTTTGTTATTTATAGCAACACTCTAGTATTTAATTTTAATTTTATTAACGCTCGGTGCACTAATTATTGTACTTCTGCAATCTCCGTGCTAACGATGTTGGCAAGTCGTGCCCGAAGTGTAAGAATTCCATGCACCCACCTAAGAATCCAATAAAGTTTCCTTATCAAATCGTTACCTCTTATTTTATCAGTAATTTTCACAAAAGTTAGTAATTAAGGGGACTGTATAGGAAACTCTGGTGCAGAAACTGTAAATTAATATTAATAGTTTAATTTACATGGAAATTTAAACGTAAAATATTTGCCTTCGCAGCTACTCTGTGCAGTGTAATAGATCATTTCAACCCTTGCTTTATAATTATAAATGTTATGTTAGGCTCTAATGCAATATTCTAGTAGCCTACCGATGTACATAGCTAGATATATCAGTATAAATTAGTTAGATAAACTTTATGCGTGAAATGGCTAGGGTTCTAGGTATATCTCAAAGTTACTACTAGAAAATAAATTAAAATTCATCTGGAAAGTGCTTGGAGTCAGGTAAATGCTTTGGCTGTGTGAAAATTTTCAGTTCTATGTTTATTTACGTTTAATATTTATTTACTACTAAAAAAACCTCATTATTACAATTAAAGTCAATATATTCACAAAGAAAAGACGTGAGATTTCATATTAATCAACGAAATAACAATTCTATTTTTCACAAAAATACGGTTATTTTTTCCCTTTATCACAGTTTTAGCAGACAGTACGTTATTTTCTTAGAGGTCCTTCATTTTTCCTGTTACATACAACGCATATTTTTTCTTTGCTCCGACATGTGAAGTAGGTAAACAATGACTGCCATTTACGAATTTCACAGAAATACGCTTTGAAAATTATACTGAACAAACCAAAAATGGGTCGACACAAGTCAAACCTCCTAGGAACTTATGTGACGGCCCAGAGAATAAAAATTTTCGGCTTTATTTTATGTTTTAATATGCCAATTATCTTATGAATTTATTGTGAACATATGTAACTAAATTAAATCTGACTAGATAGTAAAGTTAACAATATCACCAGGCAGGTGCGTATATATACTTGTTATTATTCATGTACCCTATTTTAGTCTATATTTTCATCAACATCATCTTCAGAACTTCTGTATCTGTATCTTTATTTTCTGTAAATTGTTCTATATTGTTTTAGTTCGTCATAATTTTTATTTTTCTTAAGAACATTAACTTATTCTTTATCACTGATATCTTTGCTGCAGAATAATAATAAATTCTTTATTGGCAAGAGATAATGTACAATGTACATATCCCCAATGGGACACAATTGTCCTGTTCTTTCATTCCGTCCAAGATACAACAAAAAAATGAAACGTCTGTCTTTAAGTAGGCACACCAAAATAGCAGTCAGCAACCAACAAACACAATTAATATTTATACAAATTACAAAAATATTGCATTAAGTTATATAGCTATAAAGTCATACGGTCCCAACGAGATGCCTTATACTAACACTGCAGCAGCAACTCCTTGGTCCGATTTTTAAATGCAAACGTACACAATGACCTACGGAATTTTATTATGGAAATAAAAAGAGCCAACGTTGTACGAAAAGGATCGTTTAGAGTAATATATACCGTGGAAACGGGGAATAGAGAGAAGACCACGATGCCTCAAATTGAGATTTTGTACGTCTGTGCCAAAGGAAATTTTGGAAAACGGCGGGGCTTTCTACGAGACGATCTTGTGGACGAAGACCCTCAATGTATGGGAGACAGGGCGACGACGACGAATCCAGATTGAACCACGGGTAACACCTGATGACCCTCCAAATGCCGCTTCAACTGTAAATCAACCACCCTCTCAACGACCTTCGACACAGCTGAAAGTATGGTTATTGGCCGAAGATCCTACAACCCATTACAACGTTTAGATTTTGGAAGAGGCGTTACATGCGCGATCTTCCACTGATCGGGAAATTAGATATGAGTTGTCAGTGGCAACAATATAACGAGACAGCATATTCTCAGAAACTCAGCAGAAATTAGAACAGCCCCTACTGTCCCAGACTTGAGCGAAAATATGATATGTTGAATTTCTTTAACAGAAAGTCCAATAGGGCAGCAGTAGACTGAGACGAACCAGTGTTGATGAAGTTGGTATCATTCAACTGAGGAGACAAAAACAATGATGCTTTTTTTGGCTTTAACCTTCTAAAAGCCTTCCACATACCCGCGCTATCACCAGAATATGTCCGGGACAAATGTTCAAAGAAAGCTCGCTTCTTCCGACGAATGGAAGAGGAGACCACAATTATGTGATCAATTAGGGACACAGACGCCGTAACCACACGTCTAGGACGGTCCACAACCTGTGACGCACCTAAACCCTGAAGGAGCAATTTGTAAGTGTTGATACTGGGGGAGTCGTCAAGTAGGTTTATATTAACATCTGTAGAAGCCGGTGGTCGATAGAACACTCCAATGGCTACTCTGTTAGCAACCACACCAATGCTAATCCGCAGATATTCTATAAACGGAAATGAAATTTAGTAAAACAGTATTTCGTGTGCTTTTTACTATCTATCACATCGAAACACAGTGTATCAGGTGTTAGTTATTAAATTATCTGTGATGTCAGAAGAGAGTCAGGTCTCGGAGTCCGCGACAATATCGTGTTCGGCAGTCTCTACAAATTGGGAAAATACATCAAAGCTTGCTCGAAGGAACCAAACATCAATTTGTGCGATATTTAAAGCAGCCATTAGGCTTCGGTTCAAAAAATCACAATAATTATTATAAGTAAAGATATCAGCAATTAAATTAAAAGAAAGAATGATAAGAAACTAATTTTTGGCCGTTTAGTGGCACTATCCATGTTTACGCAAAACATACAAACTTTAAATTTTGTGCAGAACCACGAAAGTCATCTGGCAACGTCGCAGCCGATAGGTTAGATAAAAAATAGAAATAAAAACATCTACAATTTTAGTGATTCTTATTGTGAATGGTATTATCCCAGTTGTTTGGTGTTCACAATAGCGAAATTTATTACGAAACCTAATGAAAGTTTTAGAGAAAACACTTGTTTTAAGTAAACAACGTGTAAGTCGGTGGTTATTAATGAGAAGGCAAGACATTTCTTATTTTGTTATCTATTATCCAAACAAAATAATATTAAAAATTTACAATTATAAAAATGTAAAATAGCTAAAAAATTCAAAACTTTCATCAGGGGATAATATTTTATGTTTTATTCTTATTTAATTATTAATTACTTCATATAATAATGTCTGCAAAACTTATTATTTATATTCTAGGATTGCTCGTACATCACGTCTATGGCAAATAACTTTACTTGCAAATTGCAAAATAAAAATATGAATAATTTTAAGAATACCCAAAAACGGAATGTTGAAAATTTCTAATAGTTTCGATTTAACAATCAACATATAAAAATGTGGTAAAGCAAAAGCGGCTATACTATAGGATTACTCTATCGCTTTTACAAACGAAAAATACATAATATTTTTTTGGTTTAGTAGATGAGAAACGTTTTTCTGAATTTCGAAATTTTGAAAACGGTAAATGTATAAATTATAATATATAAAAATTGTATAAAAGTATACCAATAAATA
>JAUIMW010001031.1:0-13976 GCA_033557785.1 Enochrus cinctus
GATATATGCGTTGTTTTGGGAAACAAAACAAACTAGAAAAATATGTGCGTTGTTTTGGCAAACGAAAAACACAAATTTATTTGTTGGGTTTGAACATTATATATTAGTCCTTGAGTTTTTATATATCGCCCTTCTGGACAACAAAACATACCGTATAGTACAACTTTGTTGATTTTGAAAACAAAACACATTAAGATGCTTACAGTATTTTGGAAATATTTTTTTGGAAAATAACACTCTAAAATTATCAGTAAAACATAGCAGAATAAGATATTTCGGTTGCTTTGCAGAACAAATCAAAGTATATGATGACGATTTTTTTATCGTGAACAATCAGCAAACATGGATTATGGAATTTGTTAAAAAAAATAAATGGGGTCTGGGAACATAGAATGAACTTCAGGTACACTATCTTCTATGATCTCATAATTTAAAAAACAAACAATCAATTAGAAGAACATAACAGAGTACAGGGGAGACATGGAATACATTCCAGACCCTCCTGATGGTGTTTTTTCATTGTTTCAGAACTAGAAAATATTCTTATATTGGTATTGGTAAGTAGCAATAAAACAAGAACAGTCACCAAGGGACAAGAAATGTCCTCCAGGCACATTGTCGTTTACATACCGATAATTTATTTAAAAATCTTGATAATACTTCTTATTTGTCTGAGTTTAATCAATCAATAAGAAGAACTTAGACAACAGAGTACTTAGAACTATCCATGTTTCCCAAACTTCCTGGTTCTCCTTCTTTTATCGTTACAAAATCCGTACACATTCATGTAGGAGGACTGAGGGACATGGAATATCCTCCAGGTCAACTGTCGTCTACATACTTTTAATGTATTTAAAAACCTTGATAATATTCTTTATTTGTTTAAATTCAACCAATCACTAAAAAGAACGTAGATAGCAGAGTATCTGGAGGACTTTCCATATTCCTGACGTTCCTTCTTTTATTGTAAACAAAACCCCAGAAAATTCTTTTTTATTGTGAATAATCAGTAAACATGGATTTTGGAATTTATTTAAAAAAAGACAACAAACACATAAACTGTTTTGGCAAATGCAACACACAAATAAACAGTTTTTACGTTTGTCATTCTTTAACAATATATGTTCGTCTTAAAATTTGGTCTTTGACACTCGCAGCTTCGCTGCTCGCGGAGATTCGCTAAGGCGAATCCTTGAGTTTTTATATATCACCCTTCGGGGCAACAAAATATACAGCTTCTACATATAAAATACACTATATAAAATAGTGAATCCTTAAGTTTTGGCAAACGAAACATATAAATTAATATATTTATGTTTTTAGGGTTTAAAAATTATATATTCTTCTTAAAATTTGGCCCTTGACGCTTGCAGCTTCGCTGCTCACCCATATTTGCTAAAACGAATCTTTGAGTTTTTATATATCGCCCTTTTGGACAACAAAGCATATCGTACATATTTGTACTCAAAAATGTGCGTTGTTTCGGTAAATAAAACACGTCTACTGTGTAAAAAAGACATTGGTATACAGTAAGAAACAAGGGCGATACATAAAAACTTAAGGATTCGCTTTGGCGAATCTCGGCGAGCAGCGAAGCTGCGGGTGTCAAGGACCAAATTTTAAGAAGAATGTAAACGATTGATGATATTTGTCAACCGATAACATTATATATTCTTCTTAAAATTTGGCACTAGACACTTGCAGCTTCGCTGCTCGCCGAGTTTCGCTAAAGCCTTTCGAGACAACAAAATATACAATGTGGTACAGCTTCTAATAAAAAATAGTGGGTCTATTTTGGTAAATAAAACACATTAGAATAAGATTTGTGCATTGTTTGAAAAGCAAAACATAACACAAACACTCTAGAGTGAAAAGTAAATAAGATATATGCGTTGTTTTAGGAGACAAAATACACTAGAATAAGATATGTGAGTTCTTTTGAAAAACAAAACAAACTAGAAAAATATGTGCGTTGTTTTGGCAAACGAAACATACAAATTAACATATTTATGTTTGTAGGGTTTGAAAATTATATATTCTTCTTAAAATTTGGCCCTTGACCGTATAGTACAACTTGTACTCAAAAAATATCTATCTATTGTGTAAAAAGCACATTGGAATAAATTTTGGAAAATAAGATAAACAGTAAAACATAGCAGAAAAAGATATTTCACTTAATTTGAAGAACAAATCAAAATCTATGAAAACACTTAATTTGTGCGTTCTTTCAAGCCTTACAAAACTCCAGGTGTTCCTTTTTTGTCGTGAATAATCAGTAAACATGGATTTTGCAATATATTTAAAAAAGGGGATCTGGGGAACATAATCGATAAGAAGAACGTAAATAACAGAGTACGGGGGGGGGGCATGGAATATCCCCCAGACCCTTCTGATGGTTCTTTTTCATTGTTACAGAAGTAGAAAATATTCTTATATTGGTATAGAACAATAAACAATAAAAGAAGAACAGCCACCAAGGGGCAAGAAATGTTCTCCAAGTACATTCTTGTTTTCATACTGGTCAGGTATTTAAAATTTATGAAAATACTCTTTATTTGTCTAAGTTTAGCCAATCAATAACAAAAACTTAGAGTTTCCATGTTTCTCAGACCGCCTGATCTTACTTTAGTGTGTGTTGTTTGTACAATCAACAAATATGTTCGAGTTTGTTTTTTAAACAACACACACATCTTACTCTAGTATGTTTTATTTGTCGAAACAATGTACGTTTTTTGAATACAAATTGCACCACATTGTATATTTTGTTGCCTTGAATGACAGTACATGAAAACTTAAGGATACAATAAAAGAAGAAACACCTGGAACATGAAAATTTCAATATAGATATGTTTGTTGATTGTCCTCCGCTAACTACGTTCTTTTTAGTAATTTGTAAAACTTAGAAAAATAAAGAGTATTGGTAAGATTTTCTAATGAATTAAAAGTATGTAGACTATAGTGTACTCGGAAGATATTCCATGAACCCAAGACCCCCAAGTCTTTTATTATTTTTTATTCAATTTTTTTTGGGAATCTTTGCTGATTTTTGTGCAACACCAGGGGATCTGAGGAGCATTGCATGGTCTTCTTATGGATTGGTTAAATAAATAAAAAATAGAATTCTCGAGAGAGGGGGGCAGGAATGTCCCCAGGTACTCTGCAATGTACGTTCTTCCTATCGATTGATTAATTCTGAGAAATAAATTGTATTATCCAGATGTTTTCATAAATTACAGATATGAAGAAACCATTGCACCTACTAAACTTTTTATCTTATTGTTTTTGTTCATTTCTAATCTAAGAATGTTTCTACTGGCTTATAATTATAAAAGAAGGAACGCCAGGGGTTTGAGAAACATGGATTTTCTTCCATGTACTCCACTAGGTTCTTCTTATTGATTGGTTCATCTTAGGTAAATAAAGAGTATTATCCAGATTTTAAAATAAACTACGAATACGTAGATGGTAGTGTAGAATTCAATTCTACATTTACATTTAAATAAAATTCAATAATTTAAAACTATAGAATGCCAATAATAATTCCATAAGTTCGCCAAGATTGGCTCAGAAGAGATTTAAGACCTTCTCTTCGTTGATTCTAATTTTTTCAATGATCTTACAACGGTCATGGTCTTTGGCATTCCACAGGGGCCTACTCCACTTAATATTTTATCAAAATGATAGCATTCATTTTTCCAAAACTGAAACAAAATTTGTATTTTCAGATCGCCAGATTATTTTCCTATACATGGGAGATGGGAGAGTTCCTCTGCAAATTTGTCTTTTACATTCAAAATGTCTCTGTTTATTGCTCGGTGGTGACACTAACAGCCATAAGCATAGAAAGGTACATTCAAGTATATTTTGAAACGGATTTACTTGGTACATTATTTTTTGTGTTTTAGGTACTATGTCATTGTCCATCCTATGAGAGCCAAGTACATATGCACCATAAGCCAGGCAAAACGAATAATATCGTTAACATGGGTACTCTCGTTTTTGTTCGCAGCACCGGTCCTGTTTGTCCAGGTAAAATAGCCATAATTTTATTAGGTGTTCCTTGACACGTTTGTAATTATTACATAATTGAAATATGTAGTGTTTTTCAGATCCACATGCCTGTAGGAAAATCGAACGACAAGTTCTTTTGCGTAAAGGATTGGGACAACAAACCCCTCTGGCAGTTCTATGAGATATACACCATCTCTTTGGTGTTGGTGTTGCCTTTAACCATCATGACTTATGCTTACACCAATGTCTGCTGGGAGGTCTGGAGGGTCATGGAGAGGAGGTCTTTGATGACTAGCGGAAATGCGTAAGTCTTGAGCGCTAAACGCGATCAGTTTTATATTAGTTTTTTGGTTTTAGGATGAACGAAAGCAATGGAGAAAAGAACTTGGAGAGCTTGACCAGTCTGGACGGTAGTAGAAAAATAAAAAAAAACATCAATGATACGAAGACGACCAAACAGGTGATCTACATGCTGGTATCGATAGTTTTTCTCTTTGCTGTATGTTGGGGGCCCCTTTTGGTGTACGATGTGCTGGTTGCTTTTGGGGTTTTGAACGCTCAAAAACACAACTTGGAGAAGTATATTTACATTACTTTTTCGTTGATGGCGTACGTTAACAGGTGATTTATTTGTTTATTGGAGTAAGCTTCTTATAAGATTAGGGTTTTTGGTTTCAGTTGCATAAACCCAATTGTTTATGGATTTATGTCAAAAAATTTTCGAGAAAGTTTTCGTTCCGTAGTAACTTGCAAAATAATGCAAGAGCCACGTACGTCTAGTCGAATCAGCAGCTCACGGCAAGCCTCGCGGTCTAGTTCCCAAACTAGACACACTACTGTAAACAATACTTTTCAGGCTTAGCAAGAAAACTAGGAGGGTGAACAAAACTAAGTAACATAAATATGTTGCAGCTAGTTAGTATATAATCAACATGTAAGAATCTATTTTGTATTATCGTAATGGTATTTTAAAATCAGTATTCCATATGTGTAATTATTTTTTAGGTACTAGGCCACATTTTTTTTATTATTATAGATATGTATGTACCAAATAAATGTAAGATCTAACGGAGCGTACTTTTAGGTTTTATGTACAAGGGGACCTGACCTGCAAACCTAGTTAATCGTATTAAATAAACGTATGTAAACAAAATAAATTGTTTTTAATTTATAGAAGATGGAAGTTTGGAAAAAAAGGCGCTAGTTATTTACAATTTTTTATTAAACCTTCTATATAAATAATCCAAGACGTAAATAAAAATATACATGAAATTAAATATATAAATTATTATGAGCGTAAATGATGACAAACATAACATAGAACAATACCAATCTGGGTACCGTAGAGATGTTAACACTGTTCACCAATCAGATAAATAACTTTTATAAAGTAAAATTACCTAAACGCACTCACACATTCATACATCACAGTCGATAAAGTATCAACATCAAATTGGGCTGCCAATATCTTGTTGGTAACGAATTGTAAGGTACTGAGCAGCTTCAGTCATTTGCCTAAGAGAGCGAGTGAGGCCATGCAAATGCCTCCTGAAGTTCTCGGCGACTTGATTAGCTCTGTCTTCTGCTTGATTGTTCTCCTCGATGCCGGAATCGTTTTCATTTCCGGCTTCAGATTCAGTGTCGCTGATGCTAGATGCTGAAGAGTTTGTGGAGGCCACGCTCACTGTAGAGGGTCGCCGAATGTGCCCCTTGGTGGCAGTCGAAGCAGACAGATGTGTCGAAGCGGTGTTGCTGCTAGTTTGTGTTGGTGCGGGTGTGGTTGTCGTTGCATTTTCCTCTTGCCCTTGACCCCAGAGCAGATCTGCCTTGATAGTGTTTAGCATGTTGTACATGTCGAACAGATCTGTGGAGTTCAAGATGTTGTTGACGGTGTGTTTGCTCTTTGGGTTGCTCTGTTTTGGTGCGGTTTGATCTTCTTCGTCGCCAACCTTCATGTCCATGAGGCGGCATGGGATCAAGATTGTCTCGTCCATTACGTTTACACTTTTCACGAATTTTTCCATGGCGTTTATCACACTCTGGTGGGAGAATTCGGTGTCGTCATTTCTGGCGATGCGACGTAGGCAATTCCTGAAATTTTGATAAATATTAGAAAATTATGAATTTTTTTTTAATAAAAAAATATATACATATTGTCAATTGTTCCTATTTGATATTGAAAATAGTTTTAGCGTTTAAATTAATACAAAATAAACTCTCGAAGACTGAAATTGTGAACAAGGAGCTCGGGGAAGTACAGAAAATGTGCTGTACATGTTAACGAACGCACGTTAAGCGAATGTGTAGTAAATTCTTAAAACGTAATTTATTTCGCCATAAAACGGTAATGGGCAATGCAACAAATTACTTCCGCTGGCGCAGATTTTTTGAGCGCTTCAAAATTAGCATAAAAAATAATTTGCAAATATCCGCGTCCTTGGGCAAGAAGCTTTGTGTTCAATTAGAAACTACTGGTAAAACAACGGATTGTGAACACTTCCTTGTGCGCGCTCGTAATCGGTATAGTTAAGGTTGTTGTCTATTAGTTTCCAAAGTCCATTGCTTTCACTCATCGGTATCGGCTTTATTTACATCACATTGGACTTTGGACGAGATCCCATTCATTACGCCAGACGGAGGTATTCTCTACAATCCGAAAAAATCTGACCAAGGCGACTGGGTCTTTGAAGTTGGTTTAAACCAGTTTTCTGTATCGAAAAGCAAATGAATGAACTATGGTTTGTTTATAATCAAATTTAATTATAATGCAGGGCCGTCTCGGCAAGGCGAACCGGACGTCGTGAACTTTAAAAGGTCGGTCGTTAATTGATTTCTATGCAAATCATTGGCGAATTTTGTTGTAAGGAAAGGTGCAATGCCGCTGAAATAGGTGTGTTGTTTGGGTGAACTCGAGGGGCTTCCAGCTCAACCGCGCGGGTAGCACGGTGGTGCGGCCGCGGCCGGCCAAAAACCTGTTTGGGCCGATGGAAGAATTTCGCAACTCCTTGCCTGCACGCGTGTTGTTTATATATAATTGGCATTAGTGCGGATTGTAAACAAACAATAAACATTGGATAGAGAGTAAAAAGTCTGATCTCCGTAACACGTGTGAACCGCTTTACTAGCAGTAGTAGGATGTGCTAGTCGCCGCCAATCGTACATCGATAATGAATAAGTCATTGGAATTCACTTGAAACCTATCGTTTGTTTAAGTCACGTGCCGCTTGCGGATTACATTTTAAGCTGTTGTGGAAAAACCGCGTGACATAATGATTTGGTAACAAAATATTTATTTGGTAATTTTTCTAATCTGCGCCAAACGTGTAAGGCGCGTGGAGAAATGAAAAAAAGCACAAAATGAACAACGGAAATGTACCAATGTAACCCATTAAAATATTTGATATAACTATATAAGAACTAAGACCTTCGGACGGGTCGGGTGATATCATCAACAAAAGTAATTAATTTATCGCCTTGGACAACACATTGAAAAAATTTCCGTTCTCAAATGTTGGAAGTTAATAAATATATGCGCTTAAATATATTAAAAGAAATAAATTCACAAGTAGGCTATGCGAGCTTTCAAATTTCCCGCCGTCTCCCTCGTTTGACGTTTGCATTTAAAACGTCAAACTGTTCGTCAAACAAGTTCGTTTAGTGTTTGTTTAGCTTATAACGCGAAATACTTTTGTTTCTTGGAAATAAATTGTGTTGTGTGTGACGCTCTGGGTAACAGCCGACACGTTATTCGCCGATTGTGCGTTTATCGTGTGAACAGTGCTTATTTAGCAAGTTTTCGTGGAATACTTGCGAAAACCACAGAACTCCTAACAGTAAGTACGAATTTCCTAGAAATTTAAAACGGTGGTTACGCGAACCGCCTAGACGAGGCGGTACGTGTTCATGCGTACCGAAGGGCGGGATTTTTAAAATTTAAATAAATTGCGACAAAATTGTGATATTTTGCAGGAGAAGAGGCATGCAGCTTGAAGACTAATGCAGGTAGAATTCCTTGAAGCAACCAAGAACAAATGGTGTAAATAGTGGTTGTAAAAAAATAAATAAAAATAAATTATTAAATAATTACAAACGAGCACTTGACTTACATATTATGCAAAAAATAGTATTGCAATACGCGCACAAAATTTAAAAACAAATGTATGGAGTTTAATAGCGAGTAAGTAAAGGTATTAGCACAGTTCCTTTTGCTGACTGACACTATTGAACTAGTTCACGTGTTCGCTGCTGAACGACTGGTTATGTCGGAGTTCTGGCGGCAATGATCTTCTCCCAAATTATTTTGTTATTTAAATAATATTTTTATCTTGTGTTTTAGTAACACTATCGCGAAACTTACATCACTTTTTTTGTAATGGTACAAAGGTTCCCGTTTTTTTCGGCGTACTTCGCCGATAATCTAACTTGTTTTATCGCAGAAGGACCTACATACAGAAAACGCGCTTGATCATCTCAGAAACCAAAACAATTGCGGCGGTTGTTTTGGGGTCGTCGCCCAACGTCATTGTAGTGTTTCACAATTTGTTTTTTAGCATTGAAAGTTGATTAAACAAACCGTACGAAACCGAACGTGCATAGAAATGTTCTGGAGTGTTTCTTAATGTTTGTCCAGACTTTTTGCGCAACTTAAATATGGGTCTTGAGTACAGATTTCATACTAATTGTTCAAGTGTTTTGGTGTTTAGGACCTCTAAAGCCCTTGTGAGGGGTTCGGATTCCAAGAGCCTTTGCGAGAGCTTGAAACATCAAGAGCTTTAAATGGCCTGGTGAAGGCCTAGAGGATTGCGAACACCTGAAAGAAATGTGGCGGCACGCCACGCGTCCAAGGCCGAAGAAACTAGACTACGAGACGACAGTTAAAATGGTGCGATGCTCTAAAAAAAGTTATAACACAAAAACGCGATAATTGTAACGTTAAATTTAAAAGGTGAAAGCTAAAATTAATTCCATTGAAAAAAAGAGCAGAAATAATCAACGAAATCTTGGCAAGAATAACTAATTACCTCGCTATTTCGCGTTTCGTCCTATTGATAAACATTGCACATTGTTAATTGATAATGTTGACGGATTACGTTAGAGCCAAATCCATAATGGCAGACGCATTGGCGTTTATGCGAATGGTAAACAAACGGAGCTTTGGACGTTCGATGGGAAACACGTCGCATCACCAAAATTTCTGAATTCAGAAATAACCTAATTTGGCAGAAGTTCAGGAGAACCTACGGCAATACCGCAATAAGGTGGCGTGATCGTGGTTCTAAGGGCCCTCCCACATTTTGGCAGAGTTCAAGCGTCCTTGGTCGGGCTAAATGCACTCTTTTGGCCTTGATCTCTCGCTCTCTCTCTTTAAAATTGCAACAGCAGATTATCAATCAAACATATGCTTGTGTATGGTCGCTGCAGTCTTGCAATGATTAAAGGCTGGTGCCTTGGTCTGGATGGTGGTGGTGGTGATGGTTTTAGACCTAAGAGCCTGGAAACAAGATTGGTTACCTTTGAACCATCCCAAGACTTTCGTGTACAGCTCGAGGTAACTCTGGGATTATAATTTATCCTAATAATAAGCGTAGTAACAAGTACTTAATTTTAAACATATAACACCTTGCCAAGTTTTCCATGAAATAAATATGTTTCGGAGAAAATTTATTTTCGTTTTGGTTCATTTCACTTAAGTTCTAATTTAAATAACTCCAAATCAATAAACGACCTGATGCAATATTAAATTTTCGGAACATTTTTATCAAGCTGAACATGCAACTCATACGTTGACTGATAACGTCGATAATGATAACTGCTTTGTTAAATTTTGTATAGGCTAGTTTTTTTTCCTTTATTAAATAATCCATTTCAGGATAAGTTTATTGCCAGTGTGCTGTTAAGCCTCTAATGCACCAATAAAACTCTCAGGTGTTGTTACGATAAGTTTGGCTCATCATCATAAAACACAAAAGGTTATTATAATAAACAACAACAACAACAACAAAGGACTGCATTAAAAAATGCAATGAAATGTTATTATTTATATAGGAAGTGTTCGGGAAGTCCTTGATGATTCGTCGCGAACACAACTTTATATGCATTATGTGCTACTACTTTAGCAGAAATTATTATTTGAAGAATGGCTGTATCTTGGATACTTGCTGATTTGTTATTGTTTTGGTCACCACACGCCTTGTTTACTTAAAGTCTATAAAGTTCCGTGCTTCCTCTTTTAGGGGTTCCACAAAACCCTGTGAGCCTTAGGGTTCGGTCAGACATGCCATACCCATGCAAATAACAATTCGTTCAAATTAATCACGCTATATTCCGTGACGTCACGTCTTTGAGGAAAGAAAGGTTACATTAATAATTTCTCGTAGTTCAATGTAAACGCCTATTAAAGTTTTATTTTGAGAACTGTCCAGCCAGGAATAGGACCATTTGCGTCTCTATTTTCGCAATAGAATAATAGCCCTCGAGTCACAATACAAACACAACAGACTAAGAATCTTCTAGAATCCAAACATACGAACCACATGAGAGTGTATGTCAAGGTTTGTGTGTGCAAGTATTTCAAATTCGTACTGTCATCAAGGTGCTTAGTATATCACATTTTTATTGCATAAGACTGAACCCATAACTAGAATATCTAATCGTTGAAGAAGAGTTTGTCGCTTTCGCCCAATCGTCCCATTAAAATGAGCGTCATCCAGTTCTCCAAACCATAACGCGATCACCAACCCCAAACAGCAAAACAAATGCTAACAACAAAAACCTTAAAGTCTAAAAAAAACCCAAACGCCCCTTGAATAAAACTTAATAAAAAAATACATACCTGCTGTTTTCCATGCTGGTGGTAATGTTCTCTGCTAAAGTATTCATAGTATCCTCTTATGGTCTCCGTAAAATAATTCCCAATCGAGCTACACAAAACAGATAAACATGTCAAACACAACAGACAAACCAAACTCTCACTGACTTGAAGTGAAGCTATGGCCAACAGTCTGTTTTATATGAGGCAGTGGTGGGAGTGGGGCTCTACGCTCGCACTATCGATACTCCGAACCTGCGCGCACCTATCTCCTTATTATCTTTTCAAAACACTTGTTAAACAAACTTTTAACCAATTACCCAACCAACCTCCAAACAAAACCAAGCCGAACATCCCCCGTCTAATTTCTAACAAAAACAACTTCACCATACTCATCCCTAACGAGCCTCAAAAACCCATTCCTCGAGTTGCGATCGTCCCATCCCGAAGTTAATCCAGAACCCCTTTTGTCAGACCATTATACTCGCATCTGATTGGCTCTCTCCACGCAACGATTTTCTCATAGGTCAATTTTCTCCCTCACCTCATTTTGCGCGCGATTTTAATTTGGCCGATTAACTGTCCGTTCAAAAACTCTTAAATTCTAGTGTTTATGCAGTTCCGCACATGCTCCATTGCTCATATTAACAAACCATCGCCTTTTTGCAATCTCCAGTATCGGAAGACAGTAATGTAGGTCAAAAACTTTCACAACAAATCATCCGAGCTCCGAATAATCTATATCTACGGCGCGGCTCGCGTATCGCCTGCAATGAACCTTAACATTACATTTGTACACATCTAAACTACACTCTAATCTAGTTTTATATATATATATATATATATATATATATATATATATATATATATTTGGATTTTTGGTCATGAACGAAATTAAACGCGCGTTCATGGAAAAAGGACCGAATCAAGCAGTCAGACGAAAGACTGAAACCAAATTGCAGCAAAACACGCAAATGAAACAAAACATAAAGCGAACTACGAGGATGCAAAAATACTGGAAATTGAGAACGACAAGCAGAAAATATTGATGTTAGAAACATTCTACATCAAAACAAATAAAGATGCCTGTAACAGAAGAATGAAAACGGTCGACCAGCAGTTGAGTACGACTCTGGATGCAATTCAGGTAATAATGTCAAGATGGCAGATCTAGATGGACCATCAGAAGAGCATTCCTTATATTGTATTTAAAAATAGTAGTGCAAAGGACATTTGTATCAATTCTAAAACATATAGCACATAATCTTTCCATCCCACTTGTATGTGAAATCAACAAGACCATAATGGAGGGATCATTCCCAAATGAATTAAAAAAAGCTAAGATAACTCTCCAAAAAAGGAAATGCAGATGAATGGAGGCAGTACTTAAGACTAGCCTAATATACTCTCTGGAACTACTATGGGAACTAGGTATAAGAGGACCAGCACATTCTGTCCTTAAAAGCTACCTACAAAATAGACAACAGATGGTAATCTGGAATAAAAGCCAATCACAATGGATGAAAATAACAACTGGAGTGCCTCAAGGGTCCGTGTTGGGGCCAGTATTGTTCGTAATATATATCAATGATCTAGCAGCACACCAGAGATCATCGTAAACTATTATTTCAAAGATTAAAGATTATACTTACCACATTAGTGTTTATCCACACAATCAAAGGAGTTGCAGTCTGGTTATAACACCAGAGGAAATAATGACTTGGTAATTCCATACCATCAAGAATCAACAAATCTCAAAATACAACGAACCATCTAGCCGTACAGCAAATTGCCATGAAGTTATCAAGAAATGAAAAATAAACAGTTTAAGAAGACTCTTAAGAAGATATTGATAGACAAGGCGTACTACACCATTACCAAATTCATGAATGATGATTTCAACCACAACCTTGAAGCACATGGGATACATGAAGTAAATCAAGTTATGTATTAATACAATTTTCAAAATTTTTTGAATAAACTTTATCTTATCTTATCTAATAAATAGCAAGAGTCCTGCTATAACAACAAAAGTAAATAAAGATTTGGGCATCGCATAACGTTATTGTACGTTCATAGAACGTCACACAGATTTAAATGTATCTCATTCTCATTTAAATGTAAGTTTTAGATTTATAATATTAGTTTTTGTTTGTTTTGTATTCGACATTTTAATATTTTAACTTTTGACACTTTATAATAATAATGTAATAACTTTTTAATTTTGTTCACGAACCAACAAGAGAACACATATTCAGCAAGTTGAATTGGAAAGATAATATAACAATCTTCGGATCGCTGATTACATAGTCCAGACGAATTGCAAGATCTACTTGAAGATCTATATACCAGTCAAGAAGTGGGTCTGCAAATGAACCATTCCAAGACCAAAGTGCTCGCCGCCTCGGGGCCTTCGGCCCCTCGATGTTTCGCAGTGCTTCGCTTCTTGCACATTAATTTTTTTAAATTCCAAATATAATTAATAAGTGAAAACACATAACCTATCTTTTTTAATTACCTGGAGAGCGAGCTCATAGGCTAAGCGGAAGACATAAGCGATAATTACGATGGGGAAATTTGACGGAATAGTATCAGAAATGATGATGGGTGCTCTCAGACTTGTTGAAAAATGGTGCAACAGGAAGGGACAGTTGCATCTACACGTAGGAAACAATTCTATTATATTAGGGATATAACCTTCTACTTCACCAAGCTGAATATTGTGGGGGAAGTCAGATACCTTGGAGTAGTGCTGTACAAAATACTTCGAACCACATATCGTCATGGTATGCCCGATGGGCATGTCGCAGAGTATTTGGACTTAAATGGGGGCTGTCACCTGCGATATATCACTGAATATACATACTGAGCTGCATACTTGTATTCAGGATGTGAAGACAATCGCGACTGCTTCGCTGCAGGTAAATAATCAGAATATTTCCAAATATGATCACGGTTCTGTTTAACCATCTTCTTCAAATTCTAAAATGGTGACTCCAGGAACGGAGAGATCATTTCCGAGAGCCCCGCCAAGATTAATCTACGAAGTCCCCAGCCCAGTAAAATCAATATACTAACAGTGACACCAGAGAAAGAAAAAGGCAATTCCAATCTTAGTTTAAGTTTAAGGAAACTCAATAATATAAAGAATGGTGAA
>JAUIMW010001032.1:0-13971 GCA_033557785.1 Enochrus cinctus
GGGTGGACTTCATTTGGCTTGTCACTTTTCCTAAGAAACACCATCCATTTATTTTTGCGAATTTTCCGGGAGCTTTCCGTCGCTGGAAGTTTGCCTTTATGATGTAACTTGGCGAGTATGTATTAGAGATTTTCTCGTGAAAAGTCATTTTTTTGGCATAATTTATTATGTTATATTTGATTTGTACTTTTATAACTTTGTATTTTTGATTTGATAGTATGTACGTTTATAAGTATTAAGGACAGGAAAATATCATTATTATAACTTTAGTGGTAAATATATTGTTTGCAGTTCATTCACACCCCTCAAGTGTTGTTTTTAATTTCTTAAAATTTCAATTGTTGCAAGATTTATTTAATTTTATTTACTTGCCAAGAATAATGTTATTCTAACAAAATATATTAATCCTTGAAAAGGATAACATTTACCTTATTAATTATGATATTCTTTTAATTACACTGACATCTTTGATTATAATATTATTGATTTGCAATTATGAAATAGCCTTAGGATTAATTAATAATATCATTTTTATTATTATATGGTCTTGTCCACCAGAAGCAATCACGATATTGGAATGTTGATAAAAAAGTACGTAGATTTTAATATTAAATAAAGAATTTCATTGGACCAAGATAATTTTTATGAAACGTTCTTACTTTGAAAAAGATCTAAATACAATATAACAAAAGGATTACAAGGAGGCCTCGAGGGAATGTCCCTTAGGTATTTTGTCATTTAAGTACTTTAATCTTTATTGTTGTTTATGTTTTTGAGGAAGTTTTTTTTCCATTCTATTACAAATATTCTAAAGTAGGTGATGCAAGATACATAAAAATATTACTCTACTAAAACATCATTGTATGGAAAGATCAAAAACAACATCAAAAGAATTGTCCTCTTAATAATATTAACAAGAAGTAGGCAAATGTTAATATTAAAATAAATATTATTTAGATAAGGGAACACCTGGGGGACATTTCATGTCCCTAAGACTCCTGTGTGGTCAGATAACACCCTAATACAGAAATAAATTTACAGCATATAAAGGGGTCTAGGTAACATGGAATGTCCTCCAGATATTCTACTATCTATAATTTTCCTAATGATAAGTTAAAATCTTAGTACCTACTATTAGAACTTCAAGTAGAATTGAAATAACCATCAGAGAGACATTTTTGATTGCTAATAAGAAGTGCGTAAGTTTCGAATTATTTAGACGTCATTTATGTTCCCTAAACCCTTTCGTATTTCTTATTCAATGTTGTATTAAAATATGTGACAACATTAAAATGCAATGAAATTAATACAACTTAAAACATCGAAGCGTATTCCAATATACTCATATACAAATATGTTTAAACATCAAAGTGCCTAGAAGACACTTTCCCTTTTTATTTTATTTTATAATCTGATTCTACAATAAAATGAAGTACTGAAAAAATGTTAAATATAACGCAAAAAGAACTCGGAATGTCCTACAGGTACTCTGCCATATACGTTCTCCCAATTGACTTTTTGAGCTAATAAGTCAACTAATATTTTCATATTGAAAAAATGTTAAGTACAATGGAATGTTCTACAGATACTCTACCATCTACGTTCTTCCTGTTAATATTTTGAGTTTTAATAAGAAATTGGTTCCCCACACTCTTTTAATTTGTTTAAAAATCTGATTGAATATTAGAGAACTCAATTAACATTTTCATATTGAAAAAATATTGAAATTCAAAAAGAACATGGAATGTCCTACAGGTACTCTTCCACTAACGTTCTTCGTATTGATATTTAGGGTTTAAATAAGAAATTCGTAAAACATTCCATGTTCCCCAGACCTTTTTAACATTATTTTAAACTACTATTCAACATAAGAATCTTACATGAAAATTAATTAATATTTTAATGTTAAAAAATGTTATATACAATCCAAAAAGGACTTGGAGTGTCCTGTGGGCATTTTCTCGTCTACGTTATCCATATTGATATTTTGAGAGTTAATAAGAAATTCGTAAGTTGGATTATCTGGAGTACTATTACAAATTTATGTGTAAATGAGGTTTGGGGACTTGGATTGTCATCCAGGTACTCAAATATCAACGCAAAACGTAGATGGTAAAGTGGACCCACCTTCACGTGGATTTAAAATTTGATTCAATATTACAATGCTACTAAAAATTTCTGCTATCTACGTTCGTCCTCTTAATATTTAGAGTTTTAGAGAAATTGTAGTATTATTAGAGTCTGGGAGACATGGAATGCCTTTAAACTTTTGCGTTGTTTTAAAATCTGATTCAATATTAGAATGTTACTAGAAAATTTAATAAAATTTTCATATTAAAAAATACAACTATGTTCTGCGTAGACATCAGTGTTCCTAGAGGACATTCCATGTCCCCAGACCCCTTTATGTTGTTTTAAAATCTGTTTCAGTATCATCTACGTTTTTCCTGTTGACATTTTGAGTTTTAATGATATTCTTAGAGTATTAAAAATATTATTAGAAATTAAAGTAGAGTAAAAATGACCAAAGGGTCTGGGAGATTTCACCATCTACGTTTTACTTTATTGTACATCAGAGAACTTTTTCATACTCAAAAAACTGTTAAAATACAAAAAGGACATGGAATGTCCTACATGTGCTCTACTTTAACTTACATTCTTTTTCCTTTTGGTACTTTGAATTTTAATAGGAAATTCGTAAAGTACCTGGAGTGTTATTATAAGTATAAGTGTAGTAAAATTGACCATCAGAGGTCTGAAAAACGTGGATTGTTTTTTAGAAACTCTGCCATCTACGTTTTGCGCAGACGTCGGAGTACTTGGAGATATTCTTTCATGTTATTTTAACTTTTCGTTAGTTGATATGTATCCGAGAGAGACATACTGTATTTCTTGCGGTCGCCATTAATTTATTGTAGCCGTGGTGTTCGCAAAATAAACATTTTTTTTAATCTGGTTTTTTCATTCTGTATTTATTAGATACCTTGCGACCAATGAGAAGCCACAAAGTTTTGTGACGAACGGTTAAAATCTGTTTCAACAGTAAAGTGTTGCTTGAAATGTTTTTAACATTTTATATTGAACGAATGCTAAATACAATGTAGAAGGCACCATCAGAGATCTGGAGCACACGAAATATCTTTCAGTATTAGAATTATTATTATATTGAACAATCTGACAGGCCTTCGGGACATGAAATGTATTGCAGGTATTCTACAATTTAGGTTTTCTTTATTGATAATATAAACTTAAATACATGCTGAGTTTTATGATTTTTTGATTGCTTATATTCTTGTTAAGTATTCGAGAACGGCCTTAGCAGTGTACATCGAATGTCCTACAGGTACTTTGCCATCTACGTTTTTCCTATTGATATTTTGAGTGCTTATAAGAACTGGATTATTTGTAGTACTATTAGAAATTTAAATAGAATGTAAATGACCATCAGGGGGTTAGGGAGACATGTAATGTTCCCCAGAGACTTCATCCTTTTTTACGTTGTCTCAAAATATGATTCAACTTGAGAATGTTACTAGAAATTGATAGTTTTCTTATCGAAAAAATGTTAAATAAAATAAGAAATTCGTGGAGTACTATAAGAAATTAAAGTAGAGTAAAAATGACCACCAGTGAGTCTGGGAGGCATGGAATGTCCGCCAGAGACTCCGCCATCTACGTATCACGTAGATGCCAAAGTAACTGGAGGACATTCCATGTCGCCCAGACTCCTCAATAACCTTTCTTTTACGCTTTTTTATATATGATTCAAAATTAAAGCGTTTTATTGCTAAAAATTATATAACAGAATAAAAAAACAATATGTATAAGAAAGTTTACCAGAGGGTCTGATGTATATTGCCGTTTACATTCCATGTCGTTATTGTTAGAAATCATTAATTATATTTATATTAGAACAGATTACAATAAATAAATGAATTTAAAAAGACCTAATTAAATTCTGATGTATGATTGAAGTTTGGTGTTTTATACTTTAAAAATACGCCAAAATACTGTCTTTTACGTTGTAATAATTAATATCGAAAACACACTGACATTTTTTTAAATTTAATAAAACAATAAGATACTTGAGTTCTTTCTGTTAACATTTTCTAGTTCTAATAAGAAATTCGTAGAGGTTGGAGTATCTGCGAATTATTGGAAATTTAAATAGAAGCAAAACGATTATCAAGGGATTTGGAAGACATGGAATGTTCTGCAGAGACTCTGCCAAGTATGTTCTATGTAGACGTCAGAGTATCTAAAAGACAATCTATGTCCCCCCCAGACCCCCTGACAGACCATTTTAATTAACATTTGTACAAAATACAATGCAAAGGACACGGAATGTTCTATAGATACTCACCATCCACGTTCTTTCTGTTAATATTTTGAGTTTTAATAAGAAATAGAGGTAGGACTATCTGGAGTATTATTAGAAGTAGAAGTAGATTAAAAATGACCACCAGTGAGTCTGAGAGACTCTGCCATCTACGTATCGTGTTGATACCAAAGTAACTGGAGGACTTTCCATGTTCCCCAGATCTTTTTTACGTTGTTTTAAAATATCATATTTATTTTGAAATAGAGTATAATAAATCAATAAATTTAAAAACACACTGACATTGTTTAAATTTAACCAAACAACAAGAAAAATGTAAGCTGGGGTACCTGGATAATATATCCCCCAAATCTCCTGTGGTCTACCTTTCTAGTTGTTTTTCACTCTATTTCCATTTTTTCCAACAAAAAAACAACTACCACCAGAGACTCTGATGTCAAGATTGTCAATATCAATTGTAAATACGTAGAACATAGTGTATTTTCATACCAAAAAAAGACATTCGTAGAAGTGGGAGTGTATCTACATTCTTCCTATCAACATTTTGAGTTCTAATAAGAAATTCGTAGAGGTTGGAGTATCTGCGAATTATTGGAAATTTAAGTAGAAGCAAAACGACTCTCAAGGGATCTGGAAGACATGGAATGTCCTCTACCAACTTTGTTCTATGTAGACGTCAGAGTATCTAGAGGACAATCAATGTCCCCCAGACCCCCTGAACATTTGTATGTAGTTTTAAAATCTATTTCAATATTAGAGTATATATACAATGCAAAGGACGTTCTTTCTGTTGATATTTTGAGTTTTCGTAGAGGTAATAATACCTGGAGTATTATTAGAAATTAAAGAAGAGTAAAAATGACCATTAGAGGATTTGGTAAATTCCACCTTCTACGTTTTATGTAGATGGAAGACAACCTGGAGGACATTCCATGTACCTCAGACTCCCTGGTGTACCCTCTTTTAAATTGTTTACGTTATTTTAAAATATGATTCAACATTAGGGTGTAGCTAGAAATTTAATTAAAACTGTATATTGAAAAAAAAGTTGGTGTACCTAGAGATCATTCCATGCCTCCAAAATCCTTTGATATTTTTTATGTTGTTTCAACAAAGTGTTGTTTGAAATTTAATTAATAATTTTATATTGAAATAAATGTTAAGGGGATCTGGAGAAATACGAATATTCTCATGGTACGTTCTTTCTATAGATGAATTTAATCTGGACAAATGATGAGTTTTATAGTCTAGAATTATCATTATAACGAACAAACTGAGAGGCCCGGGGGACATTGCTTATATTTTTAGGGATTTATGGATTTGAAAACGTTCTTTCCCTTGATATTTAGAGTTTTAATAAGAAATTAGTAGAGTATCTGGAGTATTATTAGGAATTAAAATAGAGTAAAAATCACCACCTGCTTAAAAACATGGAATATCTAGATATTCTACCATCTATATTTTTCCTGTTGGTATTGTGAGTTTTAATAAGAAATTCGTAGATGTTAGAGTTTTTGGAGTATTATTAGAAATCAGCAATCTACGTTTTGCGAAGACGTTGGAGTACCTGGAAAACATTCCATGCCTTTCAGACAGGTACAATTTTATTTCATTCTTCCTATTGACATTTTGAGAGCTAATAAGAAAACCGTAGAAGTTGGAGTATCTAGAATATTATTGGAAATTTAAGTGTAAAAATTACCATCAGGGGTTCTGGGAAACATGGGAGTCCGCCATCTACGTTTCACATAGAGTCGGAATACCAGAAAACATTCCATATTCCCCGGGCTCTCTGATGGACCTTCTTTTACGTTGTTTAAAAATATGATTCAACAGTCTTACTAGAAACGTAATTAACATTTACATTTTTATACTGAAAAAAAGTTAAATACAACACAAAAAGGACGTGAATGTCCTACACGTAGAAATTTGTAGAATTTGGATTAGATTATTTGGAGTACTTTTAGAAATTGAGTAGACAGTAAATAGCCATCAGATGGTCTGGGAGACATGGAATAACCGCTAGAGACTCTGCTATCTACGTTACGAGTAGAAGCTAAAGTACCTGGAGGACATTCTATGCTTCCAGACCCTCTGATGTATCTTCTTTTACATTGTTTTAAAATATGATTGAACGTTAGAAAACTCAATTAAAATTTTTGAAAAAAAAAGGATTCCATGTCCCCTAAACCCCTCTTTTAAGTTGTTTAAAATCTAATTCAACATTAGAGTGTTAAATTTAATTAAAATTGTATACTGAAAAAAATTATATATAAATCAAAAAGGACGTGGAGGACATTCCATGCCTCTTGGTATACTTGTTGGAGTACCTGGAGGACAATACCATGTCCCCCAGACATTGGTGGTTCTTTTTTATATTGTTTTATACTCTCTGTCTAAAGGGATGTTTATTGTTTTTTAACTTCAATAAAAATATGAACACCAGGGGATCTGGGGGACATGGAATGTTCTCCAGGTACACTGCCTTCTACGTATATCTAATTAATTAACCTAAAATTCTTGATAGTATTCTTAATTAACCTAAGCTAAACCAACGAATATGAAAAACGTAGTTTGCCGAATACCTGGAGGACATTCCATGTCCCCCAGACTCTCTGATGGAATTTCTTTTACGTTGTTTTGAAATATTATTCAACATTCGAGTGTTACTAAAAATGTAATTAACATTTTAAGAGAGAGAATTAGTAATTCGTAGAATTTTAATTATTTGGAGTACTATTAGAAATTGAAGTAGAGTATAAATGACCATCAGATAGTCTAAAAGACATGGAATGACCGCCAGAGACTCTGCCATCTACGTCTTGCGTAGATGTCGGGGTACCTGGAGGACATTCCATGTCCCCAGACATTAAAATATGATTCAACACTAGAATGTTACTAGAAATTTAATTATCATTTTTATGCTAACAGCATGTTAAATGATATCTTAAGAACTAATCGGAAATTTGTGAACATGGAATGTCCTACAGGTACTCTACCATTTTTTTGTATTGTTATTTTGAGTTTTAATAAGAAATTCGTAGAAGTACTTGGAGTGTTTCTATTGATATTTTGGATTCTAATAAGCAATTCTTGAGGTTGGATAATTTTTAGTAATTTAAGAGTAAAAATGAGCATCAGAGGAAGACTGTTAGACATGGAAAGCAAAAATTATCCCATCTATGTCTTACGTAGATGTTGGAGTACCTGGAGGACATTAAAGGAGATTGAAGTGTTAGTAGAAACTCAATGTACAATTTAATGCAAAAAGGATTCCAATTCCTGCCTAGTAGACCCTTTTTATAATGTTTTAAAATCTGTTTTAACTTTTAAGTTTTATTGGAAATTCAGTCAATTTTTATTTGAAAAAAAAATATCCTTATCAAGGACAATATTATTTTTTCGAGGGTATAATTACCCTTGTCAATTGTGTAAATGTTAACCTCGTTAAGTTTTTCTTCATAAAATTTTATATTCTTATCTATTTTAAGTCTTCTTATTTTAAATTTAAATTTAAAGTATTTAAAATCAAAAACTCAAAAGATTTTTTGACTTTTTATTAAATATTTTCTATTAATATAGTTTTATTCTTGTTATGATTAAATTAGCCTTGCTCAGGATAACTGTAGCCTAGCCAAGAACAATGATATCTTTGGCCATAGAACAACATTATCAACTATGGTCCTTTATTATAAACGACAGTTAAATGCTGGGTAGCTGACTTTGGATAAATTTAATCTGAGGGTTAAATTTATTTCTGTTAGTTTACTCAGTGGATTTATTCCAAGGATAAATTTAACTGGGTTTTATAATGAACGAATTTGCAGTTTAACCTGAAAGTAAATTTTATCCTGGAGATAAACGAGTTAACCGACGTTTATAATAATATTAATACCAAGAGTAAAATTTAATTAACCAAACATAACGTTATTTTCGCAGAAGATTACATTAATCTTGCCCAGGATAACCAAGCCAAAAGGGTCTCAATCTTAGTGTCATTCTAGTACTGTCGTAAGTTCTGTCGACAGTCAGCGACAGTTAATCGTATTAAATCGATTTTCTCCCCGTGAAGGAGCGGTACAAGTGCTCAAGGAATATAAAAATTAAACAGTTCTTAACTTTTGAGCATACTCTACAAATATCAATAAAAATTTAGCGATAAAAGTCACTATAATTTTTTAACGATGGACTTTCCAAGTTTCAATTAGAATGATTACGGCAAACTTTAACGGTGTAAGTAAACGTACCATTACAAAAGCCAACAAAATTTTAAATTAAGTAAAAAATCAATAAAACGCGGATTTAATCAAGAAATATCGACTCAAAACTGCAAACTTATAAAGAACGTTGCGGCAATGCGCCACTTAATTATATTGAACCTTACAGTTAAAATTACAGTAATTCTAAAAATTTACATATAATTATTGTCCTCCATATTGAAATATTGACCTGAACGTTTTTCTAGGCACGTATTTAACAATATAATCCGAGCTAGCTTTCATATTTATATAATTTTTAATTTTTTGCGACAGGCACGCAAGGTACATTACACACTTTACTTTTTAATTACAAGAAATACAAGAAGTAAAGCAAAGTACGTAAAAATAAATAAATCTTAACGTGCCTTGCGCGCACAACGCAACTCAACGCAACTGTAACGCAACCCAACGCAACTCTGTAAAAAATATCTTAAAGAGTAAGTATTATCGCCGTTATTAAAATGAAAATGAAATTACGTACCTAAGTTTCAAAAAACAGTTCACGTCATATGAAGATCTCCCTTTAAAATTCTCATAAAAGTCTTTTTAAATTGTTGATTGGCCAGGGCCAACATTCGAGTGTTACTAAAAATGTAATTAACATTTTAAGAGAGAGAATTAGTAATTCGTAGAATTTTAATTATTTGGAGTACTATTAGAAATTGAAGTAGAGTATAAATGACCATCAGATAGTCTAAAAGATATGGAATGACCGCCAGAGACTCTGCCATCTATGTCTTGCGTAGATGTCGGAGTACCTGGAGCACATTCCATGTCCCCAGACATTAAAATATGATTCAACACTAGAATGTTACTAGAAATTTAATTATCTTTTTTATACTAACAGCATCTTAAGTGATATTTTAAGAACTAATAGGAAATTTGTGGACATGGAATGTCCTACAGGTACTCTACCTCTTTAACATTTTTTTTTGTATTATTATTTTGAGTTTTAATAAGAAATTCGTAGAAGTACTTGGAGTGTTTTTCAACATTAGAATGTTACTAGATACTCAAAAAGGACATGGAATGTCTTAAGTTCTTTCTATTGATATTTTGGATTCTGTTAAGAAATTCGTGAGGTTGGATCATTTTTAGAAATTTAAGAGTAAAAATGAGCATTAGAGGGAGACTGTTAGACATGGAAAGCAAAGATTATTCTATCTACGTCTTACGTAGATGTTGGAGTACCTGAGAGACTATGCTATCTACGTACTGAGTAGAAGTTGAAGTACCTGGAGGACAGGCCTCCAGAATGTTACTAGAAACTCAAAAAGGAATAATAAGAAATTCGTGAGGTTGGAGCATCTGGAGTATTTTTTTAAAAATTAATAGTAAAAATGAGCATTCAGAGATTGGGAGACATGGAATGCAAACATTATTCCATCAACGTTTAACGTAGATATTAAAGTATCTGGAGGACATGTCACGTTGCTCCAATTGATATTGGTGGTACTGCCTGGTGGACCCATTTTTATATGTTTTAAAATCTGTTTTAACATTAGAGCGCCATTAGAAATTCAATTAATTTTTATTTACAAAGTTTAACCTTGCCAAGGATAATATTATTTTTTTGATTGTATAATTATTCTTCTCAATTATGTAAATTTAACCTCGTGTACTTATATTTTTGTTAATGATTCGAGAACGGCCTTGGTGGTGGTGGCCAAAGAAAAAAGGCAGACGTTGGAGAACTTGAAGAACATTCGATGTCCGTCAAACCACCTGATGGACCCTTTTTAATATTATTTTAAAATTTGAACATAAGAATGTTACTAGAAACTCAATTAATATTTTCATATCGAAAAAATTACATGTCTGCTCTTCTTAATGACATTTTGAGACAAAATCAAAAAATTGTAAAAACTTTCATTAGAGAGTTGTATTACCTGAAGGACATTCCTCTAGATATGGAATGTCCTCTAGAGACTCTGCCATTTATGTCTTGTATAGATGTCGGAGTACCTGGAGGACATTCCATGCCCCCGGACATTAAAATATGATTCAACACTAGAAATTTAATTAACATTTTTGTACTAACAACATGTAAAATGATATTTTGAGAACTAATAGGAAATTTGTAGATGTGGAATGTCCTATAGGTATTCTACCATCTACGTTCTTCCTGTTGACATTTTGAGAGTTAATAAGAAAACCTTAGAAGTTGGAGTATCTAGAATATTATTGGAAATTTAAGTGAAATAGAAACCTTCTTTTACGTTGTTTTAAAATATGATTCAACATTTGAGTGTTACTAGAAATTTATCTAATATTTTTATACTGCAAAAAAATCTACGTTCTTCTTATTGATGTTTTGAGAGCTTATAAGAAATTCCTAGAATTTGGATTATTTGGAGTACTTTTAGAAATTGAGTAGACAGCCATCAGATAGTCTGGGAGATATGGAATGACCGCCAGAAACTCTGCTATCTACGTTCTGAGTAGAAGTTAAAATATCTGGAGGACATTCTATGGCTTCCAGACCCTCTGATGTACCTTCTTTAACATTGTTTTAAAATATGATTGAACGTTAGAAAATTCAATTAAAATTTTTTAAAAAAAAGGACATGGAATATCTTACAGGTACTCTGTCACTTACGTCCTTTTTCGTATTGATATTTTGAGTTTTAATAAGAAATTTGTAGAAATAATTTTTTAACATTAAAATTTTACTAGAAACTCAAAAAGGATATGGAATGTCTTACGTTCTTTCTATTGCTATTTTGGGTTCTAAAAAGAAATTCGTGAGGTTAGAGCATCTGGAGTATTTTATAGAAATTTGAGAGTAAAAATGAGCATCCAAGACTGGGAGACATGGAATGCCCATCTTCTAGAAATTTAATCAAAATTGTATACTGAAAAAAAATTATATTCAATTCAAGAAGGACGTGGAGGACATTCCATCTCCCTTGGTGTACTTGTTGGAGTACCTGGAGGACATTCCATGTCCCCCAGACCCCCTGGTGGGGCCTCTTTTAAGTTGTTTAATATCTAATTCAACATTAGAGTGTTCCTAGAAATTTAATTAAAATTGTATACTGAAAAAAATTATATACAAATCAAAAAGGACGTGGTATACTTGCTGGAGTTATTATTATGTCCCCCAGACATTGGTGGTTCTTTTTTATATTGTTTTATACTCTCTGTCTAAAGGGATATTTATTGTTTTTTAACTTCAATAAAAAGATGAACACCAGGGGGTCTGGGGGACATGGAATGTCCTCCAGGTACACTGTCTTCTACGTATATCTAATTTAACTAAAATTCTTGATAGTATTCTTAATTAACCTAAGCTAAATTAACGAATACGAAAAACGTAGTTTGCCGAATACCTGGAGGACATTCCATGTCCCCCAGACCCCCTGGTGGTTCTTTTTTATATTGTTTTATACTCTCTCTAACTAGATGGATGTTTATTGAAACGAATATGAAAAACATAGTTTGTCGAATACCTGGAGGACATTCAATGTCCCCCAGATCGCCTGGTGGTTCTTTTTTATATTGTTTTATACTCTCTCTGACTACAGATTCTTAACTTCAATAAAAAGATGTACTCCAGGGAGTCTGGGGCACATGGAATGTCCTCCAGGTACACTGTATATCTAATTTACCTAAAATTCTTGATAGTGTTGTTAATTAATCTAAGCTAAACTCTCTGTTGGAGTACCTAGAACATTATTGGAAATTTACGTTGCTTTAAAATCTAATTCAATATTAGAGTGTTAATTGAAACTCAATTAATATTTTAATTTTGAAAAAATTGTTAAATAAAACGGAAAAGGGACATGAAATATCCTACAGGTACTCTGACATCTACGTTCTTTCTATTCGTATTTTGAAGGCTAATGAGAAATTGGTAGAAGTTGGATAATCTGGAGTGCTATTAGGAATTAAAGTAGAGTGTAAATGGTCATAAGGGAGTCTGGAAGATATGGAATGCCCTCTAGAAACTTTGTCAGCGTAGATGTCGGAGTATCTGGAGGACATTCCATGTCTCCACACATTAAAATATGATTCAACACAATGTTACTAGAAATTTAATTAACATTTTTATGCTAACAGCATGTTAAATGATATTTTGAGAACTAATAGAAAATTTGTGGACATGGAATGTCCTACAGCTATTGTAGTTTTAATAAGAAATTCGTAGAAGTACTTGGAGTGTTTTTTAACATTAGAATTTTGGATTCCTTTGAGAAATTCGTTAGGTTGAATCATTTTTAAAAATTTAAGAGTAAAAATGAGTATCAGAGGGAAACTGTTAGACATGGAAAGCAAAGATTATCCCATCTACGTCTTACGTACATGTTGGAGTACCTGGAGGACATTAAAGGAAATCCTGGATATACTGTGGTATCTACGTTTTGAGTGCTGGAGGTCACTCAAATTGCCTAGTGGACCCTTTTTATGATGTCTTAAAATCTGTTTTAACATTGTGTTATTAGAAATTCAGTCAATTTTTATTTGAAAAAAATTATCCTTAACAGGGACAATATTAATTTTTCGAGGATATAATTATCCTTGTCAATTGTGTAAATGTTAACTTCGTTAAGTTTTGCTAAGAAAATAACATTATTCTGCTTAATCTTAATAAAATTTTATATCTTGCAAGATTATCCTAGTTAAGGATATCATTATCTATTTCAAGTCTTCTTATTCTAAATTTAAATCTAAAGCACTTAAAGCCAAAAGGTCAAAAGATTTTTTGTCTTTTTATTTAATATTTTCTTTTAATATAGTTTTATTCTTGATGTGATTAAATTACTTCTTAAAGCGACAGTTAAATGCTGGGATAGATAACTTTGGATAAATTTAATCTGAGGGTTAAATTTATTTCTGTTAGTTTACTCAGTCGGTTTATTCCAAGTTTTTTGCAGTTTAACCTGAGAGTAAATTTTACCCTGGAGATAAACGAGTTAACCGACGTTTATAATAACTGGCTTATATCATATTAATACCAAGAGTAAAATTTAATTAACCAAACATAACGTCATTCTCACAGAGGATTACATTAATCTTGCCCAGGTTAACCTTAACCAAGCCAAAAAAAAGTCACAATCTTAGTGTCATTCAAGTACTGTCGTAAGTTCTGTCGACAGTCAGCGACAGTTAAACGTATTAAATCGATTTTCTCCCCGTGAAGGAGCGGTACAAGTGCTCAAGGAATATAAAAATTAAACAGTTCTTAACTTTTGAACGTACTCTACAAATATCAATAAAAATTTAGCGATAAAATAAAAAGTCACTATAATTTTTTAACGATGGACTTTCCAAGTTTCAATTAGAATGATAACGGCAAACTTTAACGGTGTAAGTAAACGTACCATTACAAAAGCCAACAAAATTTTAAATTAAGTAAAAAACCAATAAAAC
>JAUIMW010001033.1:0-13965 GCA_033557785.1 Enochrus cinctus
TCACCTCTTGCATTCAATTGCCAAGTGCAAGACGAATTCGATAGCTCTTATTCACTAGGGGATAAATGATATTTCTGATTTAAACATGTCATTTTTCGAAGATTTATTTGATATTTTGATAAAGCATTTGAGCGAGTTTCCGTTTTGAACCCTTTCACTGCACAAATCAAAACATCTTCCTAATCGTCCAGCATTTTTGGTCTTTACTGTCACTTGTTGCATTTTTATGTTTCGTGCTATTTGCTCAGATCCACTTTTTAGGATAATGTATTATTATCTATTTTAACCCTCACGTTAAAAATTAATAAAAATGTATAGGCTTAATTATAAAAGAAATTTAAAAAAAAATGTTTTTTTCAATTGAGTTAATAACTTTGTATATTTGCTTTACTATTCCAGTATCGAATTTTACTAAACGGATTTGGGTATGCATTATTTGGTGTTCCTAATGGAGATTTGGAATCAGTGTGGAGAGACGACACAGGCACTGGAAAGTCACCACTCCTTCCTAGATCTATACCAACTGTTGCAGCATCTACTGTAAGTCAGTTTTAAACTACAATTATATTTTGTGTTGTGAAAGTGCACATACAATTTTGTTACAGGAAGCAGCATTACTATCTAGAGATATTTGCGTTAGGAGGTTTTCCAAAACAAGACTTTTTACTGCAGGACGAATTTTGCATATAGTATCGAGAAAGAAGACAAAGGCCGAAAGGTAAATAGTCGCTTCATGAGCCTCTGTGACTTTTCAACTAAAAGATTGCATTTCCTTTGCAGAAAGGCTGGAACCGGAGGACCTACCTTTGAAATGAGATGGGCAACGCCTGAAGACTTCATGGAGCTCAAAGTGATGCCTAGAATGTTATTAGATCATCTACCAGAAAATGTTTATAAAACTATAGATACAGTACTTAGGGAACAAAAAGATGATGGTAGCGAAATAATTTAGGCTCATCCTTAAAATTGTTCGAAATTTTAGATTGTATAGTTTTAGATTTTAAAACACATATCCATATATATATATGAGCGCCGAATAATTTGACGGGAACCCCTGCTCTATTTTGGTGTAATAGTTAATAATAGAACAATGTGTCAATTAAAAAAATATATATCAAAAGAAAACTGAAATACTATAGCAGAAAAATTTTATACGTTTGCCGAATGGGAGGAGCTTGCATGTCACCTAAATTTTCTCCGTCAAAACAAATGAAAAAAGTATTAATTTTGTTTTTATTAGGGTTAAGTGCTCTTCTCACGACAATCTTCTCATTTTCATTAAGTAATTTCTTATGAAAAGTAATAATTAGTATTTTTTAGCACTGTGTTAATAGTTTAGGCTTTAAAATATGTTTTAGTTGTTTTATTTTTTGTAACTATTTTGTAATATAAAATATTTATATTTTTATATTGTATATAAAGATTTTACTTAAATAAAAATAGTATCCTTTTATAATGTTTTAACATAAACTAAGTTAAAGATTAATTTATTTCAGGTAATGTTCATGCGCAAGTGAAAATTCAAGTTTAAGTTGAGGATGGACAAGGTGACACCTGCATATAAAATGAAAGAAAAGGTACAACATATGGTACACAATGATAATCACTACAAATTTTATAAAAAATTTAATATTTAATGACTAGTGATAAATGTCCTTTTTAATATTCATTTAATTCAAAAGAATTTTATGAAGTGATAAAAAAAATAAAAAAAGTCATTACCAATTCAAGATGTATTTATTTATAAGCGTTTTACTGTAACAATAAGATTATTATTCAACAACTACAAAAATCACCCGCTCAAAAAAGGAGGCCAATGGCGATATATGTATGTTAAACAAAAAACGATCTACACAATCATATTTCAACCAATAGTACAATTTTTAGTAAAAACAATAAAAATTTGTTTTCATAAAAACACATAAATTTCATACTTATGGTGATAATTTTATGTACACCTTTTTTAATCTGAATATTCAATTAATGAACTAAAATTAATGTAAATAAATAAAAATTGCATGAAACAAGTGGTAATTTACAAAGAAATGAAAACATCAAATGTCGCAAGTGCAATGTATTTTTATCAACAATAAAACTTTATGCGAAGACGATATGGTATTAATTTTTACTAATAAAATCATATTTTCAAAAATAAAAATAAATTAGCTGGAACTAATTGACATAAACAGTATATTATTGTTAAAATGAAGCCATTATACCTCACAGAAATAATAATCTAGAAATTAAAAACAATAAAAAATACACCTAATTAAAAAAATATAAAATAATCCTAACAACGAAAGATAAAAATACACTCATACAACAAATTAACCAGTGTTTATACGTCTGCAGGAAACAAGCATGCAATAAAATAAAGATGACCAATACTAAAAAAAATGTAAAGTATATAAAGTCTATACAAACATATTATTGCTTATCAAACTATATGTACATTAGAAATTATGCAAGAAGACTAAAATTTTTCGAACATATATATAAATAGTATTATAACTTTTTTCAAGAAAAGCCTCTGGAATGTATTTTTTATTATATTGTGTTTTTGATGTTCAATTTTTTGCAATTTAATACTTTTTCTCTTAAATTATTTTTTAATGTAGCATATTTACGACTACTCAAAATTCAGTGTTTAATCCTTTTGAATCTTTTTTTTTCTCTCAGAGTGTAAACTAGAAGTAATCATCACAGAGTACAAATCAAAATCCAGTTCCAAAATTGCAACTAGAATTTCCTCATAAAACCGGGCTTCAATGAAGTAAATTAAATCGATAAGTTAGGTTGGAAGCTAGAATACCAAATAGAAAGTTGGGAGTAAATACTTGAACTAGGTTGTTCATAACTTATTGGAGTTGTAAGTATGCAGTAATAAAAAAAAGTTTAAATTTAAAATTCTTTCACCTCTTATTTAAACTAAAATGAATCAAATCTTATTGGAATAAAAAACCTGGTTGGATTGTGATTTTTTAAGTGATAAATGCTAGCAATTTTTACCAGATCTAAACAGAAACATTTACAATATTAAATAAAATATGTTAGAAAAATTTAGTTCGAGATTATAAAAACCTGAAACACCACAGATTATAGTAAATTTTATATCACAGTTTTATGTTTCTAAGTACAGATATTTCAACTTCAGCGAATTATTGTAAGGCAGTTTCTATTTTGAGGTATTTTTTTTAAGCGTATGATATATAAGAGCTAATAGCTGTTTCGATTATTATCACTTCACAAGATGCATTTCTAATTTTTCAAACTATTTGATCATGCAGCGATACCTCGTATACGTCACAGCTTTTTAGTAATAACTTAGAACAAAAGCGTATGTTTCGCCAAAGATTAGATATCTGTACTTTATCGGGCTCAGTAACCAAAATAACAAAAAAAAAACACCAGTGGTTTACTCTCAGGGTAACATTTTAAATTTACTTGATTGATTATTAAGTCATTTTGGTTATCCAGTCCTAACATTTTTATTGTTTTTTTTATACTTTTTTTTAAATGAAAATCAGACTAAAACTAAGTCTAAGTTAACAGTACTCCATTATGGAAGCTTTTTTTTATTCAAATAATTTAAGTACCCGTATAAAGATGAATTAGAATGGAAGCATGAACACACATGGTGATCAACAAAAAACATCAAGTCACGCTCTCATTTCTATAACATTTTTACGGACACTAAAATTCAAGTAAAGTAAATTAAAAAGCATATAGGATAAAAAAATATTTAAATGTAAACTGCTAGGCTTTTTTTACTATGTGCTTTTAGCATCAATCTTTGTACGATTAATTTTTTTTTACCAATAATTTTGAAAAAAATATTTTACGTTATTAATTTTGCCAGTACCAAACATTCAGTCCACCAAAAACTACACACAAGAACTACAAAGTTCCTTAATTATATAATTTTTAAAACCACATTTCACAACACAAAATTAATTCCTTTAACTGCATATACACTAAAAATTTAAGCTTAAAAAATATCTTACAAGTAGTTGAAAGCTTAATTAGTTAATATCACTTTTGAACTCCTTATATACACTTATTATTTTACATTATGTACATTTTTGTTTAAATTTATTAAGTTTCTATTCACTATTTTTACAAAGTACTTAGTTATTTACATTTTTACATGTTGTCATGTACAAATCGACTAAAATCGACTAAGTTTAAATGAATCTATAGTTTACTTGTTCATTATTATTTCAAAACATATATAGTTCTTATGTGAGCTTCAATAAAAACATCCTAAATCCATCCCTTTCATTCGTTCATTTTATTAAAAAGAAACCATTTCCGAAAGAATAAATATATACAACGTTCAGTCGTGTCACTCTTTTATAGTTACCAATACCTAAATCATTTACGTATCTTTTAGAACATAAACAGAGCAACGGTATGAAGTCTTTGAATAATATGAAAAACACAAAAATATTCATCTAACTAGAAATAAATAAAAACAATTGCTAAATACTATTTTCGACCTTAGGTCAAGCCAGTCTACCTCGAAGTTTCTTGAAGTCATTCAATAAGTAGTCGAATGGAACTTCTTGGTGCATATTATAATAGCTATCGTGTTCATGTACATTGTCTAAAAAGAAAATAAGATAAATTTGTTAAATAAATTTTAAACATTTTTATAGCACGAATTTAAATTTACGTAAATCAAAGGCATTTACCTAAATCAGAATAGTTCGTTTGACAGAACACTCGCCTTCCACCAAAACTGAGATCAACCTGTGGATATTTGGGATCGTCATTTCCATGTTCAACAGCATCGTAAGCATCCTGTCTCCTCTTAAATGTAACAAACCCATAACTATCCCCTTTGCTTCTGTGATGCACGCTAACATTAGTAATTGGACCAAATGAGTCAAACCTCCGCCGCAACTGTTCTTTTGTTATGGTCGGGCTCAAGCGACCTACATATATTACACGCCTTTCCTCTATTTCCCGAATTCGTTCCCTATCTAAACTTCTGCTTCTACTTCTGCTTCGGTTACTTAAGCTTCGCTTTCTTCGTCGTCGAACGGGAGATGGGGACCTAAAGAATTTCGTTCAACCAAACATACATTTACACATATTTTATTTAATTACCTTGAAGAAGGTGACCTCGAGGATCTAGATCTAGACGTTGATCTTGACCGCCTACTGTGTCTGTCATCCTCATCATAATTAGAGTCAAACCTATTATTTATCAAATGCTCCAAGCACCAGCTGTTGTCAGTTTGAACATGAACATTGACCATTGCTCCCGGTGCTTTTATATTCTCCGCGCAGTGGACCACTTTATTTTCCCAATGCTCATCTTCTTGCGCCTGAGTATTAACTTTTTTCCGGCAAACTGTCTGAATCATTGAGGCAATGAGAGAATTAGAATCAATTTTTACAGAAGCACTTTCTAGTATAGGTTTGATTTCATCTAGTTCTGCCCAGGACTCTTCAGTGTTTGTTCCAAAATTTACAGTGGCACGATTTTTTGTTTCTGGCTCTGGAGTCACATTTTCTTGTCTAACAGGGGAAGGTGGCATCGATTTACTGGCTGTTTGAATATTTATCTCAGCATTACTTGATATTGTAATATCAGGTAGGCTAGGAGCTCGTAGCTTTGTGCCTTTTTTACAGTTTAAGACACCAGTAGCCAATTTGTGTATGCTTTTGATGTATTCCTCTTTATTTTCTATTATACGCTTTGGGGATGCATTTGCACTATTAGTAGGAGAACTGCTATTGCTACTATTTTCATTGCTATTAACAATAGGAAGTTTACGTCTTATTTTATATTCTGTCAAGTTTAACTTTTTCTTTTTTTGCTCTTCAGTTTCGGGTGCATTACTAACAATTGTGTTGCTTTTCAGCAATGACACCATTAGTTTGCCGTCAGCATTTTTAACTATAGGTTGACTGGTTTTTACAGTAGAACTTTCAGATTTTTCTGGTGAAGTATTGGTAACTTTAACGACAGAAGGTTCTTTTTTCAAGTTCGAAAGTTGCATTTTATTTGGAAATACCTGGATCTTGGTGCCATTAACAGGTTCTATTTTACCATTTATATTTTGGAACTTTCCAGGAACAGGTTGAATAGTTACATTCTGAACTTTTCCATTAACAATTGGTCCTTTGACATTTAAAACTTGAAGTTGCCCATTTGGTTTTCTATTAACAATTTGTGATTTACCATTAATAGTTTGTATTTTTCCAATCACAGTTTTAAAATTTCCATTCACTAATTGAACTTTTCCATTAAGTGTTTGAACTTTGTTTTTCTTTGTATCTTCCTTTGGAGGTAAGATGCTTGCTGCTGCTAGTTGACTTTCAAACAAATGGTTTTCTAATTTAATAGGAACATTTTCAGTTTTGATCTGAATAGATGGTTCTTGTTTAATACTTTTTTCTTCTGGTTTAATTACAATTTGGCCGACACCAGTACGAGGCATATTTGATTCTTTTTTTTCCGGGGTGAATTCAAGATTATCATTGTCTTCACTTTTGACTATAGCCAAAACTGGATCAGCTGCTTTATTGTCCTCTTCGTCTTCAGCTTCTGATTCAGACAAATGTTTAGCAGGAATGCGCTCTTCTAAAGAGCAATAATTGTGTTCTTCAGCTATTCTAAATTGAGTGATATAAGCATTTTTAGATTTTGTAATATCATCTGCTTTTGGCTCAATTTTAATAGAAGCTTTTCCAGGTTTATGTTTCTTTTTAGGCATTGGTTCTATTACAGATATTTTTTTCCTTTTTCCAGATTCCTTCATACGTTGAAGTAATTCTTGAGGTAGAGAATCAACATCTCTATGTCTTATACTTTCAGAATTCTCTTTCTTGATAGTCGGCTTCTTTTTATGGCAAATAGTGGTTTCCAAACCCTTTGCCAATGAATGTTTACGATCAATCTCTCTTTGTTTATGTCTATTTTTATCTCTTTTTTCATTTTGTGTGGTATTGTGAACTTCAGGTCTTTTGGGTCTCTCAGTGTATTTAGTTTCAGCTTCAAATTTATCTAATAAGCTGTGTACGTCCCTAGCTTCTAGTATAGGGGATTGCCCTTCACCATCAGAAACAGTTTCTATATCTATATCATCATCTTCTGATTGAATTTCCTCCTTCATTTCTGGTTTAACTTTACCAGTAAATCTTTGGTGGGGAACTTTCTCAGAGTCATTTTCACTACTTTCAGTCTCAAAATCATCATCTGAATCATCATCAGAAGACATATCAGAACCTTCTCCTTTGTTACTAAGGTAAAATTGTCGAAGGGAATCAATTTTTTTACCACCACCTACAGGTCTTCGCACATTTTTATTATCTCTAGGAACAGTTGGTTGTTTAGGTATTCTTTTAGCATTCCTCTTATTATTTGTGGATGCATTCCTTCTATTTCTTCTATTAATAGCATCAATTTCAGTAACCGTGTATGGTTCTTTTTTGATTCGTCTAGGACGTAAATTTCGAGGTGAACTACTCCGTTCATCTTGTGACTCGAGAAATGAATCGTGTTTAGAATATGCTGGTGTTAAAGGTTTAGCATAACTAGGAATTTCAATAGATGACCTTGATGTATCATCTTCATAAGCTGGCACTTCAACTGGAAAGAAGTTTTCAGCTTCAATAAATGACGGTAAATCAAAATTATCAGTTTGAAATTCTTCAAGAGCATAATCTTCTTGAGAGTTCAAAGGATCTCCTGCAATTATTTCTGATGGAAGAGCATTAACCATTGGATCAGGAGGTGGTTCAATGATAGGTTGCTCGGCTGCAGATGGCAAGTTTGCTTCTTTTAAAGAACTCGTTAAAGGAACATCGCCCATTTGCGATTCGATCACTTCTTGAACGATCGATAAGTCAATGTAATCTCCATTGACCATAGGTATTTGTGAATCAATAATTTCCTTGATAATATTGACATCATCTTTGGGAATGGACTCTGGCATCGCCTGCAAGGGCGTGTCCGGTAGTCCAAACCTAGACCAATCTGCCATTAAAGCAGTTGGATCTTCCTCAAGCGGAGGCGACAGTAAGCTGTTCGTTCCGAGAGAATTAAAGATTAAGTCATTTTCCACTGGTAGAGAAAATGACATAATATCCTGATCAAACCTGTAAGAAAAATATTTGATTAGGTTCTTTACTTTCTATAAGAAACCTAAGGGACGCTAGATTTTAAAATTATATCACAATTATTTTAAGAATGTTTGCACTTGTGGCCATTTTAATGTTTTTGCATGGTATCTTCACATAATGCTATTTTAGGTGAGAATCAATAAATGCTCAAATACATAAATGGTTTTAACCAGTTTAAAATTTCAATTGCCAAAAGGTCACTCGACCTAATTAACAATAAATTCAAGAAATATTTTGAGATCACTTATAATACATGAGGGTATTAATTGTACATGTTTTTGAAGAGGAGCTTATTGTATATTTTCACACAAAGAACACAATAGACTACATTGTGTTCAGCGATTCGATAAGGGCAATTTTGTCTTGGCCTTACTTGTTGTAACTTTCAGTAAGCAAATTTGCATGAAATTACCACCACTTATTTTGTTTTAATAGCGTGGATTACGCCTCAAACGATCCAGGATATATCCACGTTTATATAAAAAGGATTAAAAAGTTCATCATTATTAAATGTCAAAACACTGCTTATCCTTAAAAAAGAAAAGCTGCCAGATTAACTACAAATTCCTAATTTGTTTTTAAAAATCTTAATAGCACTCTTTATTTGTATAAGTTTAACAATAGTGCTTGTAAGACACCTTCTTTTTATTCAGAAAAAAACTAAACTACTTGAGCAAATGGATCTCCCATCCATGAAGATATAGCCAAAATGGCCTTTATCAAACTAATAAAATACCAGCAAGCACTGAAGAATACAGACAAAAGTGATCTTTCTTTTATTGTTAAAAACCTGTAAATTACCCTGAATTGGAATAGAGCAAAAAATAAAATGAACTGTCAGGGAGTTCTGCGGGACATGAAATGCCCTTCAGGTTCAGGTATTCCATGTTTATATGGCCTTTTTTGTTGATAAAAATCAGTAAACATCTCGTTTCTTATCCCCAGGCGATCCTTTTTAATATTATAAATCAGTTAACATCCTTAACAAACGAACAAAAAAGTGAAAGAATGACTTCTCGAGGATCAATAAGATGATTTTAAGTAGCAGATTGGAGAGTTGAAAGAAATTTAAAAAAATCTTCGAAGACTCAAAAATTAAGATCACAGTTTGCAATTTCTGCAAAAAGTGTGATAATACCAATTAAAATGTGGATTGCTATTTTTACTACAATACCTGAATCAACAAGTAACTAAGTTTTAAAATGTAAAAGGGTAACATAAGAGTAATTTCATAATTTGTTATAACAGTTACTAGATAGTGTTCATAAGCAAGCTCTTATATATCCTTGCAATCATTTTTATGGCACTAAACAGTAGAACAAAAAAAATAAGTAATATAATTTAAATAACAATGTAAAATATACTAAACATTAAACACTTCACTTGTTATATAAAAATTTCACTATACACTTAAATTTAAGTTCAATACGATCACTCACACATATAAAAAACATCCTCGCAATATAAATTATTCAGTAATTAATAAAAAAAGTTATACTTATAAGTCCATGGTATCGAAGAGCCGATGGTCCCATAAGAGAAATTAAATATGTATTTCTTCTTACCTTTGTTCTAATTTTTGGTATTTTGAGAAGCAAACACACCGTACAAACACCGAACATGCATAAAGAATAAGCAATAAAAGTGAGTTATTCGGTTGTTTTGAGTTAAAATTCTGATTATATTGCATAAAAATTGTGGTTGTGTTAAAAAGCGCAATGTGTATTAGTGCCATATTACAGAAAGTATTGGTTTTATTTGCTGTTGCTATTGATCATATGAGTGGAAAGTCCCATCAAGGAAAAAGCAAACCAGAGTAACATATTAAAAAAATTATTTTATATTTGAAAGATATTTATGTAATAATTTTTTTAAGTTGTTACAAGCTTAATTACATTTAGAAAATAGAGATTAGTAGATTTATTCTTGTTTTGTATGAACAGATTTATTTGTAAGATTTCAAACTTTTAATAAGCATTTAATTTGTAAGGGCTATTTACAAGCCAAAACACATTTATCAAGGATATGTACAAATTGTGTATTGGTGATTCAACTTCTGATAAAGAATTGTTGGAACTATTCAAGCAATGCATAAATGATGTATAAATATAGTTTGGTACATATCAAATAATTCTGTTGAACTCCAAGAAGCATTTTTTTGTTGTAATAAATCAGGTAGAAAGATAAAATTGGCCTCCCAAATGTATTTGCTCTTAAAATATACCTGGTTCAAAGAGAGGTATAAATGCTCAGATGGCCCTATTCAATAAATTCTATTTTACTAGGCAGTGGGACAATGGCAAGAAAAACATTGCTCTAGGGGAAATGGATGCTGTGGCAAATGCAGGGAAAGAATTTATGTTGAAGCATTTGTTTTTAATTAAGTAGATGGAGCGTACAGTTTTAGTTTACAATGTGTTTTTCAGCTATCAAACAAAAATTATGAGTTGTTTAATAAGCAATATTATCATTTTAAAATATGAAAATAATTGGTATAAAAGTTAAATAAATAATTGTTATGGCGAACACAAAATTTTATCAATTTTGGTCAACTCAACACATTAAAATTCGGCAGGATGTAAACGTTTGAAATAAATGACAACAGTTATGAGTAATTGAATATCAATTAGTAAACAATAGTAATTTTATTTACTGCATTTGTAATTTGGGAAAGCTTTTTTTTTGTTATTTTAAATAGATCTTTGTAAATATTGCCGTAACATTTATGTTATGACATTATTAGTAAACATTTAAAAATAATAGTAAAAACAGCATGCATGTGCGATAAACTTAAAAAAAGGTAATTTCAAGCGAAGGATAAGCAAGAGTACGTACCATTTGTAAACAGGTGTTAAAGCGAGTTCGTCATGCACTACAGTCTCCATAGTGTCCTATTATTAACATAAAAAAATATTTGAAAATATTGGAAATATACTGAAAACGGTATTTATTCCCATCTTACCAATTTATCCATTGTACATGTCATGTTATCAAGAAAAATCTTGAGACAATCTGGTACCTTATCCTAATAGCTAGGTTGGCGGTTAACGTTTATCCCAGGCCTTAAATCCATCTATAGAAACACACAAAAACATAAACAAATAACTTGAATCACATAATAATAACGAAATTTCATCACTTTAACTCTATTTCGGGCGTAAATGCGAATTTTAGCGACGTGCTAACACGTGAATTTTGTCAAACTCGGTTGGCCATTAGGTTAGAATTGCATACGGCGTGGAATAACGCCAAAAATACAATGCAAAACATCATTTTGACACTTGATTCATATGTGAGAGGGTGGTACTGTCGTCGCACTATTCATTTGAGATAAAACACAACACTTTTATTTACTTACAATTGATATTTTGTAAATAAAATTCCAACTAATATACACGTGAGTTTCCCAAGTTCACACCACACGACACTTTCGCCACAATGGCGTACTGCATTGCCGACTGACGTTGACGGACCATGCTGCCAAGTTGGTACTGGCACGCTATTGGTTAAAGCCATCCAGGGTTGTACATTTTTAACGAACTGTCAAATTCAAAGATGCGTTTAAATTTAATCCTTCTATTTTTTTCGCCTATTTTCCAAGTACATTTTCAAATTTAAAACGTCTTACGTTTGTATAACGCAAAATAATAAGCTAATAAGACATCCAGGTACACTTCTGGCTGCGTTTAGCTTTGCTTCGCCTAGAAAATGTTTGTTTAAATTTAATTTTAATGTCCCTTAAGTATTTAAGGATGTAAATAACATTAGTTGAAGAAATAAAAAAATAAAATCTTAAAACACGCCCTTGTATGAAATTTGCGTTGTCCCAGTTGGGAACAATAGTGGTAAATATAAATTTAAACGTGTTAAATATTTGAAATTCTCAACGGTTGATTTGGCATGCGGGTAAAATGGAATACGGCGCAAATTTCTGAGTGCGTTCCACGAACGGACGGATTTATCGATTCCTATTGGTTAACGGTATGAGTCATAGGGAACGTTCGCGCCATAACTATCGTGTAACGTTTTACGAGCTTTTAAATGCGTAATACTGAGTAATAACTACATGATTTATAGAAAAATATTTGATATCAAAGGCTCACACTGCGTTGTTACTTTCATGAATTGAGATTACTTTTAAAATATATTGAATGCACCAATACCTTGGTATTCACAAGTATGAGGTCTATTCGTGTAAATAGGGGGAGTAGTATACCGTTGGCCACTTCTAGCCGTACTTTCTAGTCTCAAGATACATAAATTTCGGCTTCTCGAATATTCTGACACGTGGAACGTTTCCATTTAATTGCCTTTGGCTTTTTATACCAATTTAAATTTTAAAAAAGAAATGTAGTCTTCACATAAAGATTCTATCATAGCATTGTTTGCGATAATATCTTGTTCAAACTTGCAGTTTTTGAGATACAACTACAAATATAGATAAATCCTAGGCAAGTCTGAACTTGTATGCAAGTTAAGTGAAACTAGTAAAGATTATGGCTTACGGTCTAACAGAGTAGTTTCCTGTGGTTGCTCAGATTTCGGGGATAATTTTACTTGCATGTTCAACAAAATATTTTAGTGTCTTTGGGGGTTCTCTTAATCTAAAGATTTATCATTAACCATACAAATTTTATTATTAAGAACGCCTTAGCTTTGATGCTTCCCCCATTTTTGTAGTGTTTCCAACTTGATCTCTTTATTATTTGCAATGCTACCGTAGAGAAAGAACAAATAAACGAATAAGTTATTGCAAGGCTTTATACAATATAATATGTATTATACAACAAAAACAATATTTCTTTAGGGTACACAAGTAGTATATAGTATAGAATTATTTATTTTTTTGATTTAATAGTTTGCCATTTGAATGATAAGTAGTTTTAATATTTTTACTGGAGACATTAAATTTCAAATTCTCAATAGCTTCATTACTTAAAAAATGAAATGTATCAAATGTACATTTACATAAACCAGTTAGATCAGTGAGCAAATAATAAACATGGAAAATAAAACACAAAAAACTATTAATATGCTTTCAATTTCGCTCAGCATTCAAATCAGTTGCCGCCTTTACGACTTCTGTGGTGTAAGCGAAAAACCCTGATCGAAAATGTATATGAAGAGGACTTTTATTGCAAATAGAACGTTCTGGTGGGAACACAAGACAATTCTACAAAGAAATCGATACACTCACACTTACTCGAACTTAATGAGTGAAAAAATATCAGCAGTAATTATTTTTCGTGCGGAGGCTGGTAAAAATTGCCAAATGACTAAACGATTTTATTGTTAAATCCTTTCTCTGTAATTTTAATCGATTTAAATTAGGGACAATTTTCGTAAAATTTCAAAGTATTGTTGAAAGGTACCCTTACTTTACCTGGATATTCTTGAAACCAGCAATATAGGTCGTATGACAAAAGCTCAGGTGTAATAAATTTTCGAGTATCTACCTGTTGACGGAAGCAATTAATGTTCTCTTCGCATTATACATTACCGCTTAATGTAATGTATCACTCTCATTACTAGTTCAATATTTTGAACATTTTCTTTGAAACAAAACATTTTAAAGTCGACTTTATTTAAATTCATTTGATGAACAGCTGCTTACTTTAGTTGCATTAAAGGATACCTGGTTGCATAGACAACGGGTTCTATAAAATTGTTTATTTATAACACGTCGACGTTTATTCCAAATCAAACAGTTTTTTGCTATAATGGAATCTCAACAACCAAAATCATACTTCGTTTTCGCTAAAATTATAAATCTTTAATCAAAAATGTCAAATACATTAAAATAATATGAGTAATGAATAACGTATATAC
>JAUIMW010001034.1:0-13964 GCA_033557785.1 Enochrus cinctus
ATATATATATATATATATGCATTAATATAACTATCCTTCTGCTTGATTTGTACATCAACAATTCCATCAGCAACTGTATCTGCCTGACTCCAACGACTTTCTAACATCAAAGATCATGTTACTGACGATTCTGGTTCTTAGGCCAACCCACAACCTCGTCATTTCACAGCTCCAGACTAAACCAATCCAAAATCCTTTACCTGTTCATTTTGGAATTCATAAATTAACCTAGATGATTACTCATCACTTTTATTGTCATTGTAACGCTAGTAGAAAATCAACTAATTCACTTTCAAACATTACTTAAAATTTTTTTAACTTCACCTATAACACAGGTCTGCAAAAAAAACTTTTTTAAAAATTCTTTTGATTTTGTTAACTTATCTTTATGTAGTTTTTTGCGCTGATTTCAAAAATGACACGTAAGGTTTGTTACAAAATAAAGAAGTATTTGGAAAAAATACATAACACGAAAAATTTTTGATTTATTTTTATTTTCTTAACAATAAGTGACAGCATTCTATCGACCTTGGTATCTGCACTCCATTTATTTTATATCTTGATGGAAACGTTCTCCTTGTTCCTCACTCATAGCACCAAGATTTTCTGGAAAGTATTCCAGATGTGATTGAAGGAAATTGACTTTGACACTCATTTTACAGCCCAACATTTTGTAGTTTTGTAACAATTCAGCAACCAAAGTTTTGTAGTTTTTATGTTTCTAAGAAAGCCTGTTACAAATTTAAAAGAATTCCAGGCATTTTTTTCTTCCCTTCCCATTTTAGAGACAAATATTTCATCTTTTAAAAGTTTTCTTATATCAGGCTCAACAAAACTCCCTCTTTTAGCTTGGCATCGGATAGACCAGGAAACTGTTCACAAAGATACTTGAAACACTCTCTTTCTTTGTGTAATGCTTTCCCAAACTGTTTCATTAATCCCAATTTTGATATGAAGTGGTGGAAGTAAGATCTTTTTAGGATCCACAAAATTTTGTCTTCCAACATTTGAACTCCAGGAACAAGAGCCTTTCTGACTGACCACGTATGTCAAGCATACGTGGTCAGTCAGAAAGGCTCTTGTGCTGCTTCTTGTCACGGCTATCCCAATCACATAGAAAACATGGAAACTTTGTGTAACCACTTTGTTGACCTAGTAACATGGAAATAACTTTAAATCGCCACAAATGTTCTATTTATGATCAGATTAGCTGAGCTTATTAAGAACAAACTCAAGATTTTTGTAGCATTCTTTCAAATGGACTGAGTGTCCAACAGGCACAGAACATATTATTTACCATTGTGTAGAAGTACAGCTTTCAATCTCCTTTTTGATGAATCGATGAAAAGTCTTCATTCCTCTGAGTCATACATTATGTTGAACATTTTCATGATTGTTGCAGAAAACTAGTTCACCCTCCATTGTAAAAAGGGACACGTTGGGATAATAGCCAGTGGGACTTGGACTGAAAAATGCCTACTGTTCGTATATTTCGAGAAAATTCTTCCCTTCTTCAGCGAAAAACCTGTAATATTACTGGTCATAATATTTTTAATTTACAATTAGGTAGTTCGCAAAATTTGACGCTTTGCCGAACCCAAACGATCGTTTCGGAAATTAATGCATTCATCAGTGCGAACTATGCAGGGTCCTTGTACGATCTATCCGCCTAATTTGTTATTATATATTTGCTTTGTATTGCATGTGATGTACGAGCGTTTTATTTTTTCATGATAGCAACTAGTGGAAAAATAACTTCTGTTTTTCTTTCGCATTTTTCAAGAAAATTTACCATTCTTAGCAAAAAAGCGTAACAGTTACTATGGGGACGACACTTAACACTAAAGGTTTTAAAAACATTGTATTATCAATGGCATCTTTTATTAAATTTAAACCCCCCAAGTCCCAGTGACTGCTGCCCAAAAATAAAAAATAATGTCATGTCACGTCATTTAAGATTAAAACTTATAATTTAGATTATGATAAAAGTGGTGTAAATTTATATTAATTTTTTGTTAGCATACAATATTTACCATATGAGAATTCTCAAGAAATTAATAAATAATATTGTAATGTAATATATTTAAGTACGATGTACCCCTACAAATGTGAAATATTATTTATTTGTCATAACTTTAGTCCAACACTAGTAGGAGCCCAAGATATGTTTATTCTAAGCGTATGGTCGTAGAAAATTGATCTTTTAAAATTAATGGTTGAAAATTTCTTAAGAAAGTTACTACGAATAATAATTCATTAAATAAGAAAATTTTATCGTAAAACCGTTTTCCGCCAGATGATTGATCGCAGATAATTCATAGTAACGATATTTATATATCAAATGTACATTTTCATGTAAGTAAACGAGAACAACTATAAACGATCATTAAAAATAGTAACCGAGATATCTTCGCAGTGGAATAGAAATTTGCTTATATATTTTGCAATTAAAACGTTTGCTGCAGGCAATTGGGCTATCTATTTGTCATGGAATGTTCACAGTCCTAAAACCATTTCATGCTTGTTGAATAAGTTTCCAGTTTTGTTTACTTCTACTTCTGTTGTGTGTACTCAGACAAATATACGCGCTTTTGAACATTACAGTGCTTAAGTTCTGTTTCGGATTGTATACAAACGTACAAACCAATTAGCTGCGAACCTGATGCAAATAAATTTAAAAAAGATATGATCGTTTATACAACATAAAATTTTTTTCCAAGCGGTCTATGTAAAAGAGCTACATATTGCTTAAATTTGTTTTTTCATTGTTATATATTGGCCAAATTAGTATGAAATAGTATATTAATCAAAGTGAAATACAAGACAAAACACTAAGACGAAGATTACTTTTTGAAGATTTCATAAACATAAACATTACTAATGTAATAATATTTCTGAAATACGGTTGTGTTAATGTTTTTCAATTAATTATATGTGCAAATATATTGTAATAACGCCTACAAGAGGCGCCAGTGAAAGTCTTACCTCATCGTCTATAACAAAAAATTTAAATTATTGTTGTTATCGATCTCATAAGATGGGTTTTAAAGTCTAAAAAGAAAAACGCTATCTAGGAAACAACTTTATGTTCGCATTCAATATACAGTGAATATTAAGTTGAATATATCTTAACATACCTATAAAGACGGGTTTTAATTATAAATACTAATGGTAATAACATAATTTATTATGATGCTGTGTAAGTTGTAATAAACTGGTTAATGAAAATTTTAATTGCTTTTACCCGTTAATAAATTCCCATCTCAAAATAAGACATTGACATTTGACTGAGGTCGTCTTTAGAGCCTTTACTGGAAGAACTCGTTGTTGGAAATAAATCAGAGAAAATTTTTGGCGGAAAATTGATTTTACAAAACTGGTTGTCTCATATATTTATCGTAATTGAAAATTGTGAAATAAAAGAGAGAGAGAGAAAATAAAAAAATCAACCAAGGGTTCTCTCAAATTTGATTTTAATCTTTAAATTTAGCTGCTTTCAATATAAAGGTACATTGCCATATAATTACTATAAATGTAAGCAACATGGGAGTTGAAAAATTATTATTATTATTTTTTTTTTTTGGTCTCAAATAGAGGGGTGGCAAAAGGGTAAAATATTGTTTTCGGATTTTGAGGACGTGGTGTTGAAACTCTTAAACGAAAATTTTACCCCAACACTCCCCGGACCTCTCGGAAAAAAAATTTTTGTGGTAATTTTTTGAATTTTTGAAAGCGGCGTTTAAAAAACCACCCATATCTATTTTCCTCCCTATTTTTGAGGTACGACTTCCATATTTGGCAGGCACTCGTCTCGAGGGTGTGTTCGCCGTAATAAGTTTACAGTTAACCTAACGCATGTAAGTAAATAATCCAACAAGTACACCATAAAATCTTTATAAATTATGTCTTAAACAGTTTTAGATTTAACGATATTATTGAATATTTGTTGTGTTATTAGAAATGTATGTGTGTGTAAGTTATCCAAGTAAGTATAAAAAATAGGTTTACCTAAGACACACGTCTTATGTTTTATTTTATTTTTCAGTTGTAAAATAAAACGAAATGTGGCTTTAAAACATACATTTAGTTGTTTAAATATGATGATAACGTAAATTTTATCTAAATTAATTACATCTTGGCAGCTTAACTATTCCGACTGGTGGCATTATTTCAGGTGTTTTGTTTCGGAGTACTAAACGGAGAAGTTTATGGCTTCGAAGATTGTACACCCACAACAAGGTGGAGGTGTAGCACAATGAAATACTATCAAAGTTACTCAATATCGTGGTATTACCTGTCCGATGGTGTACCCTCTTGTTAAATTGCAATTATATTCTATACATTCGTACATTATTTACGGTTAATTTAATATCGTTTCTGATTGTAAAACATCAAAGTGAAGTCTGTTTTTAACTTACGGCCTACAGGTAAGTGCAATTAATAATATTTATTATTTTCTATTCTATTCTATTCTAATAATAACGTATTGTTTTTACAGGTCGGTGGTTTGCTCTTATTTTTCCACGTTCTTCTTACATCTAGTATTACAGATATGTTGTTTAAATGTTTTCTGTGTTGTTTTTTAATAATAAAAATAGTTCTTCTTATAGGCTTTGGCTAAATTTAAATTTATGATGAAAAAAAATAATGACGTTTCAGGTATGCCTAGCGATTGTATTCTTTAACTATTTAATTAATAAAATTTATTTATACAAAAGTACTATAAAAGGCGCGGCTTAACTATTTCATGTGGCACCGTTGTTAATAATTAAACGTTCTTAGTGGTAAAATTCTGTAACCATTCCGTTAAAATTCAAAAGACGTTATAGTCTGTTATTTCGCATTTAGCTGTTCACTAAATTAAAAATCCCTTAAATTTTAACACAAATCCTTTAATTTTGATCACATCTTGTTTAATTTTAAAGGGGACCTTATAACACTCTTCAAAAATTAACCCGCCTTTAAATTTGACATTTCATTGACGTTTATACTGGCCGCTGCTATTGCATACGTTGCGGTGAGGTTAAACAATGAAAATGAAGAACGAATCGGAATGCAAGTAAATTGCTTTTAAAAGTCACTTAATTTTTTAACAAATGAAGAGAAGCTATGCCATAGAAATTTAAGAGATCCTTTCCACCTGTCTGAAAGAAGGTTTGTCAAGATGTTTCGCTTAAGTAAAGAAGTTGCACGATTTGTAATAGATGAAATCAGTCCTCTAAAGCCATTACCCCAAAGAGCAACATCAATAACAAACCATTTAAAATTTTTATGTGCACTTCATTTCTTTGGACATGGGAGTGATCAAGATACTGATGGTTGTATTGCAAAATTGGCAAAACCTGCTATATTTCCTTCCTGCCAAATTTTAAAATTGTCTTACAAATTTGGTATTACTACGCAAAATAACATCTATTCGTACACTCACTCGTAACTATTCGTGGGTTGTCGCATGTTAAAATTGCACTGTCTCCCGTTTATTTAAAAGGACCCTTTAAAAGAAACATTAAGAAGAAGAAACCTTTATAATTTTTATTAATAAAATAATATAATTTAAATAGTATTGATTTTTATTAAATTGCAGATTCATTGATTTTTATTTTTTATTTATTTATTTATTTTTTCATAAAAGTTTATTTTATACTGCATTTGTACGGTACTCCTAAAACAAATCAACCGTAACTGTGGTACACGTTGGGGGTGGAGGGATTAAATCTCATTGTGTTATGACTTATTTCTCTCACGTACGTTTACGGTTAAATTAACAGTATTTCAAGAAGTGGAAGTGGAGTGTGTTCCTTACTCACCAAGCTCACCAGATAATGGGACGTAATAGGTGCCTCCCTTCGGTAAAAGGGTCATCAAGTGACAACTCGCCAGTCGTCAAGAATTCGTCAAGTGAAGTTAGAAGAACAAAGGGCCGTAAGGCGACGAGAAGAAAGCAATAAAAGGTATCAACCAAAGATGAAGATTAAATGCTACCAGTGCGGAAATACGGAGCATAAACAATTCAATAAAATAAAAATCACCATGGAATTGGGATGAATCAGCGAGCCTTTAAGGCAACCCGATCTATAGTGCAGATAGATTCAAAATTCAAGGAGACAAAGATTGACTGCATAACCCCTCGTCGGCGAAAAAAGGCAATTCCCGAAATTCCAGAAGAAAGCACCAGTCAAAAATAGTTTACAGAAATCGCTTAGTCCTCGGAAATCATGAAGAAGAGGAACTTAGAGTCCAAGTGCTTAAGTTTCCTACAAATCAAGGATTCCAGGACTTCACAATGAAGGCACGAAATGTTTAACAGAGCGCCGTTCTATTTAAAGTGCCCAAGAATTATGCTTTGGTTCATTGTGTGTCGGCAGATTTGAACATAAACAAGTTCAGGACCCACAAGAGCAAGTTTCACGGCTGAACCGAGTATTAACTATCAGAAATTGCAGTTACATTATTTGGTGACGAAAGAAAATTTTTTTCCCACCTATGAGAGCCTTTGGGAAGCTCTTCATGAATTGAGGAGGAAGGTCGAAGAACATGGTCTCACCAAGCTGGCAATACCGAAGACTACCTGTGGGCTTGATTGACTGGATTGGAGAGTCGTAAAAAGTGTAATGGTAAAAATTTTCAAGGGCTCGTAAATCAAGGTCGCCGTTTGTTATCAGAATAAACGCATCAAGTGCCCGAGGAAAGGAAGAAACCTGCAACCAATGGATGAATGGAAAATGAGAAGTTCAGATTGGATCGTGAGCGCAAGCGCATTTGTACATATAACCTTTAGTAAATTAGTTGGTGCAAAATTAATTAAGTAAACAATCACTGACAAACCCTGAAATAATTGATTTATCTTCCGCTTGCACTTAGATGTACAAAATATTGTAAAATTCACCATTGTTACTTCCCCACGTTCCCGTTAAATGATTATAAATTTAAAAATAAACCGAATGGTGAGAGTCACCACTCGAGCTGATTTAATAAAGATTATGATCTTCTATGCTGGCCAAAGAAAATTGCTATTATTTGATTGTTTCTCTGGATTGCTTTTAACATTTGAAACTCCACAGTATGATTCTTAATATTGGGTATTGATTATGTTTGTGAAGTAATATAACTCACTTTGTTTTCCTTTTTTGCATTAAGTAATTGAATCACTTCATTAAAGACCAACTGTATGATGTAAACTACAAATTAGAAATAGAATAAACTTCACATTTTAAAGATTGAAAATAATGACAAATAAAGATGGCCATGAGGAAAAACAAATTGAAAACGTCGCAAACGAACATATAAAATTGGGATCGTACAGTTATATCAGTTGAGAACACAAAGAGAGATTGAATAAACAGAGATACCGGTAGCAGTTTCATAGCATTTTCATGAAATGATCCCTCTCAAAAGAAAATACACGTACCCGTTGTTCCTTTTGTTAAATCGCTAACGATAAAGAGTATGAGAGAAGAATCTCGTAGAATAACTCACTTATCGGATGCTTATATACGACGAACTGGCTTCTTTCCTTCATGTTCAATACAAATAAGTACAAGTTGTGATTAGTGGATGATGTGGACGAAGGAAGGAAATTTTATGAATATTCACAAATGCATTAATAAATATACAAACACATATCAAGGAACAGTATTTTTCTTTGATTTGATTACAAAATAAATAATATATATAAATATATACGTATTTATTTCCGAAAAAAAATCTATCATTTAATATGCATTGATTATGAATACTGTTAACCAACTAGGGAGGGCAACGACGCAACTTACCAAAAACTATACCGGTATACCGAGCAAAAACAATTTATATTTCTTTTTGTATATTAATAAAAATGATTGTTCTTATTATAAATCGATTTAAAAATTGATAAATGTATATAAATTACACAGATATACGATGAAAAAAATGTAGCATATTTAATTAGTGGTTTTAACAGATTTTTTTGTGCTGATTACGGTAAAAATAGTGAAAAAATTCCATCACCCCTAGATAAGCCACAAATTTCACTTGTAATTTTCTTATATTCAGGGGTTTTCAGGTTCGGTACGCATTCGATTTTTCAATATTATATAAGTGGTTAGTTAAGTCTTAATTATAAAGTTTTTATGGTGAACATGTTAATCAACCTAACTTGCCTATTCCTTCACCTCCAGATACTATGGACAATATTTTAGACGATTTAGACCAAATGTCACATAGTAGCAGGGATAATCATGGCAGCTACGATCTAAGTACAAATCGCCTTGGAGTTTTCTCTCAATCAGACTTGAACGATTGGGCCTACCAAAGGATTCAGCGGAAGTTTTAGGGTCTAGACTTTAAGACAGACATATGTTAGCCTCCGGTGTTTCATTTGCATGTTAGAGAAAAGGAAAAGAGGGTGAACTAGTTTTCTACAAAAATGTACCTGGAATGCTTCTGTGCCTGTTGGACACTCAGTCCATTTGGAAGAATGTTACAAAAATCTTGAGTTTGTTCTTAATAAACTCAGCTACTCTGGACATAAATGGACCATTTGTGGGGATTTGAAAGATATTTGCATGTTAGTAGGTCAACAAAGTGGTTACACGAAGATTCCATGTTTCCTCTGTGAATGGGATAGCCGTGACAGGAAATAACACTTTTTTAAGTCAGAAAAGCTGTTGTTCCTGGAGTTAACAATGTTGAAAGACAAAGTTTAGTGGATCCTAAGAAGACTTTACTTCCACCACTTCATATAAAATTGGGGTTAATGAAACAGTGAAAGCATTATAAATGCTAAGCTGAAAGAGATAGTCTTCGTTGGTCCTGACATATGAAAACTTTTAAAAGATAAAATGGGAAGGGAAGAAAAAATGCCTGAAATTCATTTAAATTTGTTGTAACAGGCTTTCTTGAAAACAAAAAAGATCCGAACTACAAAATTTTGGCTGCTGAATTGTTACAAAACTTCAATATGTTTGGCTGCAAAATGAATGACAAAGTCCATTTCCTTCACTCGCATCTGTATCAATACTTTCCAGAAAATCTTGGGTCTGTAAGTGAGGAGCAAGGAGAACGTTTCCATCAAGATATAAAACAATTGGAGTGCTTGTACCAAGGTCGATGGAATGCCAACATGTTGGCAGACTACTGTTGGGCGTCAAAAAGAGAAAATTCACAAGAATGCATCCGAAAAAGTACCAAAAAAAGCTTTGATGGAAAAGTAAAACGTTTTAATAACTTTTGGTCTATAAGTAAGAACCTTATGTACCGTAACTGGCATGTAATACCACGAATAGTGCTTTTATTATAATTTCCTCGTTTGCTATAAATATTTTATAAACTTATTTATATCAGGCGTCATATTTTCAAGTACAATCAATTTTTGGGGTATATAAAAAAATATTAAAAAAAAAAACATTTGCCGAAACCATGTTTGGTAGCTATTCCAGTTTGAAGATGATTTTCATTTGAAGATTTCTTAATCATAACTTTGATATTTATCATTAGACAAAATTGATATTTCACATGGTTCGTCAAAAAACAAATATGCAATATGGTGTAAATTTTAAGTTTTGTATCATCCCCAGGGGCCAAGATACTGGCGACTTTACTTTTTATCTACATAACATAACATTTTTGTTTCACCAATAGAACGATTGAATCATTTTTCGTAAAAAATATCTCTTGAAAAAACTAGAAAATAAAAAAAGATTTGTTGTTTGACTAACGCTCTGCGCACTGCCAATTAGTGCAAAAAATAGCAGGACGAATCAGCCTTAGTATCTTTCTTTTTCATTTAACGTAAAGAAATCCATTGAAAAATGTTCGTAACTTGTAAAATAAGTAAACTACAAAGAAAATCCTACCTATACACTAATTCACATTGAATTAGATCTCAACAAAACTTGAATAAATAAAATGTACTTAATATTTTTGTACATAAAATGAGTATTATTTAATTATTAAATAATTTAATTACAAAATAAAATTTAACAACGTAAATTGTCTAAATTTAGAGATATAATTTCCGCTAAATTAAAATATATTTTGTTTCCTCGGAAAATAAATTAGATGTAAAAAAATTATATTTATCGTTTACTTGGGATTTTATTTAGAATTAAACGGTATTATCACGTACAAAATTTTGTTTCTAGTAAGAAAATTATATTGTCTTATTAAAGCACACTTCGATAAAAAATATATTTCATTAAAAGTATTAATAATATTTTAAGACTACTTTAAATATTTTGACAGATGTACATTTTATTAAACGCAATTTAACTTTTCAATAATTTTATAAATTGCTGGGACTAATAATAAAATAATTTTAATTTTGTAAAATAATATAAACATAAATTAAATAAATTAAAAATTAATTAAACCACCAAGCGCTTAGAACTTACTGAAATTCGGAGTGCTTAACGATAGACCGCAATGTACAAACCTAACGACTCTTTACGTGCTTTCGCGCCAAGCGCTTAGTTCCAAATTAAATTCTGATGGTCATTTTCTCGACGTTTTTTGGCACGGTACAAAGTACAATATCTCTCTCTTTTTTTTACTCAAAGCTTGAAAGGTCAAAAAGAGATTACTTTTGACTTAAAGATCATAGAGAGAGGCTTGAATTCTGGTTTTCTAGCTTCTGTACACAAACCTTTTTCAATAATACTGGACTGACGAAATGTTCAATAAGCCATTTGGCCATAGAGATCTGAAACCTGGTTTCTTACTTGACAATAGTAAATAGGAAAAATATTCTAACGTTTGGAATGCCATTATTCTGAAACAGACTCTGAATATACGATTGGCGTAACTGACCTGTGTGTGTCTGTAATGTAAAATAATAATCTAAAAGTTTGAAGATATCAAAACTACATGCATAAAATTATTTAAAAATTTCTGAAAATCGATTTCAAAATTAAAAATAAAATTTCTGAAATGATTTACTAGTAGTAAAAAGTAATAAGTTATAAGGGTTAAAATTTAGGATATGATGAAAATGGTTTCATTAATTTGATGGCTTCTTCAGAGAGAACTATGAAAGTAAAGCAACGGACCAAAGAGCTGTGGAATAAATTGGTTTCTATTCTGCTAGGCAATATTTACACTACTTTTTTGTAGACACTTACAGCTTAGAATATCATATTCTGAACATTGTATTGTGGATGGATAGTCGTTAATGCAAATTGAGTGTTATTTATGGAAATGTATTCAAACGACATGTTTATTAATTTAAGTCTAGCTATTTTCAACATTGATTCACTTTAATGTGTATATAGATAGTCAACATAATAAAAACTGATCAAAACTTCCTTATAAAATTTAAATTTCAGAATTTTATTGAAACATATTTTGAGGGATATAACTATAGATTCGTCAATATATCATGCATTTATATTACATACATGTAAGTGTATTCAAAACAATCTACTCAATTTCTAGCTACATGTGGGACTTAAAATAGCCCTACCAATTATTACTTTATTTAATGAAAATATAAATTAGGAAAAAAGCAAACATAGATGTCAATTTCTGGTATATTTTGTTTATTGACAACGCAAAGCGTCAAAATTTGAAGTAATTTTTTTCCAATTTTGGTGGTAAATTGGTGGAATTTATTATAATGGAACAATTTTGTCAAGAGGCTATTTGATGATGAAAAATACCTTAATAGAAGATGCACTATCTTAGCTGTGGATTTTTCTCTATAAATCATTTCAAATATTTGTATAGAAATGTCAATAAATTTCGTATTCTAAAACGTGATAGAAACTAGGCATTTTTTAAATTTTAACCGTATATAAATACATAAAAATTATGGTTATAAGAGTGGAATTGTAAGGTTACACTTATACTATGGTAAATACAGTTATTTACAGGGATATATCTAATAAACCTACGATTATCACTAATATTTTTACGTCCAATAAGATGTTTTTGTCCTTCATATGAAACTCTAAAATTAATTAATTATTAGTTAAATATATGAGATAAAATTAAATTCATTCTCTTGGGAGTGAATAATTTTTACGCAAACAACTTTAAGTGCTCTTGTTTATAGTGTCTAACACTTTAAACGTTAAAACTTCTATTGGAAACCTTCAAATCTGTCGTATTTAGGACAATCGCTTTGACGCCTACGAAATTGATTCTTTTCAAAGACTCACTTTAAATCCTTCGAAAGGAGGAAGAGATGCAAAGGGCACTCAGGAGGAGAAGGTCATTTGTCACTGTTCAAGTATTTTGTCTCCAGTTTTTTCTATAGATGGGGTGGGTTTTTCTACTGACAAAAAGACCTTGCGTTGTTATTTGCTAGCTGTCGAAGTTCGCATGGTAAAACCGATTATTCGTCACTTAAAACAAATACGGAAGGAAATAACAATACGCGCTAATGCTCCGCGAAAATTGAAATTTGTAAAAAAGAATGAGCGATAAGGCGCCCACTACCTCCGTATAATGACAGAATGAGAAATGACTTGCGTGACTTGCCTATTTTTAATTAATTATTATCTCACTCAATTCGTTAATCGAGAATTTTTGAAGTTGAAAATTCTATCGTGATAATGTCAATACATTTCATTTATCGACAATTTTTAATATTTCGTACAAACGACTAGTGCTTTTGCTCCTTGGGCATATGTTAATAAAAGCAATTACGGCACATTTAAATTTTCTGGCTGGTTGATACATTAAAATTAAATATTAACATATACTAAATTTCAGATATTGTCGCGTACGAATCATTACAATCAGAATTTAGTAAGCATATATTCTTCTTTAAGCCTTCTATCCCACTCACGTTCTTTCTGTCCTAACGAGCTAGAGTGTGAACGAATGAATTGCGTGGAGTACAAGAAGAGAAACGCCGCTATAGTTTAAATGTCGTGGTCAACGGGAGGAAGTAATCAAGCTGCATGTAGAGGGTGCTCTTTGTGAAACTTCCTGTCACAGCGTACAACTCATTGTGTCACCACAAAGGCTCATAAAACAGCGTCCAAACTCTCACTTATCAACTACTTTGTATACGTCCAACTTATATGTCGGTGCTTTGTTCATTTCGGTTCACTTTGAAGAAGTGCCTGCTTTTTGATATGGTCTTAAATGTTTGCATAACGTGGGTCTTAAACATGTGTTGGTCGTACAACTTATTAGGTTAAAAGTGGAAAAATAGAGATAATTTTATAAATTTTATGTTCTATTTCAATGTTGTGACAAAACGACTACAAAAATGTATTGTTGTTCAGGCTATAAATATTTAAAGGTGCGCCTAAATATCAAAAATTACAATACAAAGCTCGTTTTATTGCTTTGAAGTATACATATGTTGTCGAGCAGAGGTTAAATTAAAGCTTAATTTTCAGGTGCAGATACTAGTTAATAGTCAATTATTAAGTTCAGCTACGAATTAATAGTTAAGTATTAAGGGAGGTAAGAAATATTTGTAAATAAAATCTGAGCTTTGTCTTACCTACCGAAATGCATTTTTCCACTCTCTAAGTTTGCTTAATAGTTTATTAATCATTTAATAAGTATTTATTACTGTCACTGTCAAATTTGAACGCAAAAATTATCATGCAACCATTTGTTATCATTTCGTCGATGTCCGATTATAAAAAATAAGTACCTACTCAGCGAGAAAATAAAATAAATAAGTATGTATTATGCTTTTTATTTATAAATTTCAATGTTTGCTGTTGTTATCAGCAATATAAATATGTAATATTAAATAGATAATTATTCCGTCCATTAAAATTACCTGTTGTAAATATTATACGTTAATCTATATCCCTTAAAAATTTAACTTTAGTTAATAATAAAGTTAATAATATAACAATATTATATAATAATATAACAAATATATACCGCACGGAGGCCATGTTCTGAATGTGCATATCTAATTGTGCATATTTGGAATGTATCTTGGTGGTTTGCGTCACCACGGTCCGAGCTCAACTGTCCGTTGTCCTATCATCAAAACCCATCTATCACAATTCCTA
>JAUIMW010001035.1:0-13959 GCA_033557785.1 Enochrus cinctus
ATATATATATATATATATATATATATATATATATATATATATATATATTCTAATTATTGCGAGAATAATGAATAAGAAGAAACTATAACTGAAGTTCTTAAAATATATTGTACCCATTATTCTTTTGCATGTAATATGCAATAGTAACTATGTTCCCCACAGTCATCAATGTACCTTTAGAGACTTGAATAGGACTAATGCCTTTAAACTGCGGCCTGCTCGCATTCAAACGACTGAGTCCTTCAATGATAGTATTAGTGAGAATCTTTTTGGGAGAATTGGGCAAAGCAACATTGTCTACAGCTTCTGCGAATGGTAGCACTTGCATTAAATGTTTTCTCTTCAAACCTTAAATATAAAGAAAAAATAATTTGTATGTTACGGGCTCAATATACTTTACTTCCTTTAGGTAGACGTCCGTGTATGTAACTTGCCGGAATTATTGCTATTTCAGCTTTATCATTCTGTAAAAGTCATACATTTTTATTAAAAAGAGGGACATTCTGTGAGGATGGTAAATTTTATCAGGAGTGAAAACTTGATTTTAGATGAGTTTGACATTTGTATAATTATTTCCTAATAAATGTTTAGTCTCCGATTTACCATATTAAAGATCACATACATATTTTTTGTTGTTGATTATATAATGTCTTGAATTGATGTGCGGTTCTATTTGATCATCAGAAACGATCGCTAGGTACCTATCACATGTAAATATAACTCCCAGGTAACCGATTTTGTGTATTACGATCGGTAGTTAAGGGTTTATCTGGTAGGTAAGTTATACATCAGTTTGGGTGCCGGGTAAATATTTGACCGAGAGGTGAGTTGTCAATTTTTTTATTTTTACAGTTATTAAACGTATAAATAGGATTGTAAGTTATTTTTGACAAAGGAAGTGTTATTATTATGGCTGATAACGGAATTGTATTGGATACCGACTCTAGAAAGATAAAATACGTAGAATATAGCAAGTAGTCTCGAAAGAGTACCAGAAAATAAACGCCAATCGGGTGTTGTCTCAATTCTTCTAAAAAACAGTTGATACGGATTGGCATACAACCATTTGTTTGTCGCAAGTAATCGTTGAGCTTTAGAAAATCAACTGCATTTATTACTGTCAAACTGTCAAATTTGGACAAAACAACATAATCTTTGGTTAAAAAAATTAATTAAAAAGTCTAAAATCTTTGAAAATTAGTAGCAATTCCCTTCCTTTCGATATTTTTAGGTTATTTTTATATTCAATGATTGTAATTAATACAAAGTTGAATTATTCACTTTTTCTATTTACATCTCGAAATTTACTGTTTTTAGAACAAGAGTAACGTCCCTCGCATCTATTTGGACACACTTCGAGAACGGATTTTCTTCCACATGGAATACCCAAGCAAACAATTGGCGTTTATTTTCTGGTTATAATAATAAATCCACAATTAATCACCGCAAATAATATATTTTTTAATTTTAAAAAAAATATTTGTTTAGTTGATACACAGTATGATTCTCAACAGACTTGCCTCGTGGGGCTCTAAATTAGGGAACACTGAGTACAAATTAACCCAGAAATCAATGACGTGAACGCCAACCGGTGAAAATTCTACCTTTTTTCCTTATTCCTTTTTTCAATAATCTTAATTTGTTCGCATTAGCATAAGTGCACATTTATTTGTGCCTTAAGCTGGTATATTACAGCTATACGTTGATACTTTTAACCTTGAAAATTTTTTCATGCTTTGCATTGGTTCGTTGATACGATCTGAGCAATGGGAGATACGGTCGTTTATTCTTTACTGCAATTGCAAATGCACCGACTTTGTCCTTTGGTGCGTAATGAAATTACTCAACAATTTAGGCATGAAATTCCGTAAAATTTTTCCTGTTGAAAAGTTATTGCGCAGCAGTGTATTAGTATGTGATATTTTATGTCAATCGATCGGCTTTTTTAATTTGCCACTTCATAATTTCAGTTTATTTAAAATATATTAAATTATTAAATAAAAAGTATTAATAACTGCATATGGTGTGATAATAAATAAAAGTACTAATGTGTTTTCAATTATATTTGAAATACGTTCGAAAATTAATCTCTGATCTATGAAATCAATGAAAAAATATTGTTGTTTTTTTGGCACAAGAAACATATATTTATTTGAGATAATACATATAAATGGTAAAAAATGCAGCATGCTAGAATATCGTTCCAATGATTTTTATTGCTACGGAACATGTTCTTTCTCGAATCACATAATACATTAATTTGCTAATTGTTTTTTCTATATCAGAATAAAACAATTGTTCTCTTCATAATTTAATATTTAATATAATAATAACTTTTTATTGAAATAATCTAGATCACATTAAATAACGGAATATTTCACTTAATGCATTTAACTAATCTACGTTCGCGTAAATGTCAACTGCCAAGTGTCAGCCGTGATAGTTGCGTTATAGTCAATATGCGTGACAGGAATTGCATGTTCTGAGACACTGCTGCAATTGCGATCGACGCAAATGTTCAAAATGATTAACCAAGGTACGAATCTAGGCTCTCTGATCTAGGCTCGAAGTTTAGAATCGTCCGTTGCAGCAAAGTCGGAGTACCAACATACATAGCTATGCATTGGTACCTTGTTTTTTATTTGGTGTTGTGTACCGAACCATCCTGAAATATTTTCCATACTTGTTGAATGTTAGATCGATTTTCAATTTCATTGAGTTACATTCTTTACCCAAAAGCCCTTTCAAAAATATCAATATTCATGATTTAATGTTTATTGTGTATGATATGAACCATTAAATTGGTATACATGGTAAAACTGATTGAATTACTTATTCAAATTTACAAGTTATCGATGTTTCGGATTCTATTTCGCTGTGCGTAGTTATAAACTAAAAAAATTAAGAAAATTTAATTTATATAATACATATAAATACTTTGTGTTATTGTAAATGAATTTGGCAAACAAATGTAACAAGCTAAAACATCATTTCTATTATTTTTGTGGCTACAGAACATAATATATTTATCGATACATTTTAAATTCTTTCATGTACTAATTGTTTATTCTATGTAGTCATAAAGCAACTGCAAAAGATGATTTTTATTGAAATACTCGAAACCACGTTGCAACAAGGATCTGTCAAAAATAATATTTTGATACAAAAATGCGGATTTTTTAATTTTTAATATTAAAAATTTTGTTGTATATACTATATCTTAAACTTAGTTTTCTTATTAACATTACACTAAGGTAATAAATAACGACATTAATTCTATTATTAATTAAATTAGATAAATATAGTATAAGAGTTAAAAGCAAATTACGCATACCTATAATTAAGTCTTGGTGGATTTTTTTTTTGAGAATATATACTCGTACAGATACTTGCTGAACACTGACTAGTTTATTATTACAGTTTTTTGCAACTAAACCCACTCATTCATTCAATATTACAAACAAATTAAGATACGTGTAAACAATTTGCTAGATAAACATAGTGGATGTTGAGAGGTTGGCAGACATAGCATATAGGACAGAGCCAGTCTATGTTCTTTCTACGTTTTATAAAAAAACACGTAAAGTGCAGACTTACTCCTTTCATCGTTTGGCCAAATAAAAATGCATCTGCTATTATATATCCCAGAGTACATCCTCGTCTAAAGCATTTCTCGGCACTGACCTCCTCCTCCATTTCGCAAATGTATTCATCTTCGTATCGATTTAGTTCTTTTATATCGTCAGAAATCAATTCATCTATTTCTTTGCCTAAAATAATATTGACATGACTACCATTATTATTAAATATTATTAAAAAATGCCCTCTTTCTAGTATTTTCTGGAAATGATAGTTTAAAGTTTATTTCTTATTACATGCCTCAATTACAAATATCTATAACCCAGTAACGTCTTGAAACGTTTGTGTGGTAGGAAGTCTTCATATTTTCCTGGAATTTTAATTTAATTGCTGAATATTGACTGCAACGTTGTTTCTTCAATATATTCTCAAAATTAACATTAAATTTGCAGAAGCATTTCTACAACCTTTGATTATACAGTTACATAAGGGTATTGGTAATGAAGTCATTGGCCTGGCTTTGTGTTGAGCCGTAAGTGTCCAGATATAGCAAAGTTGTTCTCATGGTGATTTGCGGAGGACAGATGTATTATTGAATAATAAAGACTAGGGTGGAAACAATTGCTAATTTTTATTAGGTTATGTCAAAAAATAAAGAAACGTAACTACGAAAAGTTTATTTATGGTTTATAGCACAATGAGTTTTTTCTATAGGGGATATGGGTATTTGGTTTTTCTTAAGATAAAATTTTATATTTTGTGCCATATATGATAACTTAAATCCAAAGTTTCAGTGCCATACTTACAGTTGTATTCACTAGTAATTGTTGTCAAAAAACTACAGCGATTCAAGGTAGGAAACTCTGTGTACAATATCGTCAATGGTGATGAATCGTGAATTTATTTATGTGAACCAGAAAATATTAATCGTCTGTTTGGGTCTTCCAAGGTGAAGAAAATCCAGCAAAAGTCATCGATTTTCAAAGTGAGTCCCAAAAGATGGTTGCGATATTTGTCTCAAAGGCATATCATCTTGCAACAATTCATTTATAAACATTTATCGGAAATAATCGATAAGCTTCAAAAAACCAATCCAATGTTTTTGTTTACTTTTCCAAAAACCAAGAACGAATTACGTGGTCATAGGTTCCAGTCTCCATAACAAACAGTCGGCTTTAAGAATTAGAACGAATGCAAAAGTGCATTAATTATCTCAGAGAATACTTTGAAAAACAAAATTTTTAAAACGTATTTGATATCTTCTTTCGTCTCAATATGCAAAGCTTAAAAAACAACTTACGTATTAGTTGGTATTTTGTAAAAAAGGTCATAATTATTTAACTGCTAGAACTTATTTGAAGGTCCCAATCTTTAATTCAATAAAAATTACTTTGCAGAGGACACATATATTATTAAATAATAGAGACATATAAAAGGTGGCAAAGTCAATCAAATTTTGAGTATATACTTAAAAACCTACGTTGAATAACTCTTCAAAACTTTTTTATTGTTTATTTTCAAATACCAACAACAGGGATTGAAACCACGACCCCTGGAAATATTGTCTGTGCCGGGACTGCACCCGAGGGACACAGAGTTTTTTAAAGTACGCGTGGTACTACCAACAACACACGGAACCCACGGTTCCACGTGGTAATCTGAATCTTTCAAAATTGTTCCTTGCTTCAAAACACTTTGGAAAAAAGAAATGTAAATGACGAAGAGTAAATTATAATATTCTAATTTTTAAGTACATTAACTTGCATGGAGCATAGTAGGTCTTGATTTAGCAGTTTTAATTAATGTTTCTTACAAAATAGTTACTTACTCTTCTCTCTACCTTGTTTCCAAATGTAACTTGTTAAAGAAAAATCATAGAAATTCAATACGTAGCCGGTAAATGATTGCGTGAACGCCATAGAATGAAACACGTAGATTCCATTTATTGCCGTTCTGACATCATAATCTGAAAATCAAATATAGAACTTTTATTATACATCGTCTAATATTACGAAGAAAAAGAAGTCCAGAAGACTATAAGAGACTTTTTAAATTTTTTATAGTCAAATATTTACAAATGCCAACAGGAACACTACTTTTCTTTACCAATGACCTATGTTAATTACCTATGTGTCGCGTTGATGCTTTTGAATGAGTGAGTGCAACAAATACAACAGTGCAACACATCGTTGTCATTGACATTATTGATTGTTAGATAATAAAATACAAAACTATAGGCTATTTTTAAAGTAACAAGCCCCCTGATTGGCCCACAAAATTCGATGACTACCTCATTGACCAAAATAAAATAATTCGTAGCCAATAAATTTATGTCAGATTCTGACTATATCAGAAGATATTACAAAATGAATCGTGATATCTAGTGACATTGTGACTATTGAAATTCCGTAAATAACCATGGCATGAGCAAATTACAGAGACAATAAAGGTACTTACTACAAATGACACTCTCTTATTGGTTCTGGCTTCTATACTCTGAATATATATCATTAACCAAAACTTCCTTGAATTGACTCTGAGGATATTAGAAATTAAAATGCAGGAATAAGTTATTATTGTTATTTATTTATTATTTTTTTGTTAAGTGGAATGAAACGAGCAAAATTAATTCCACTAACTTGATGGAATCAAAACCTATCGAAAAGAATTCCAATGCCAGACTGTCTATTACTGATTTAATTGCCCCGAAACAACGCTCCATTTCTCTAATAACGAGACCAAGGTTGGGGCTGGACTTGGCCTTAACACGGAAGCTAAATAAATGTGGAAATTGCGAATTAACTTTGATTTAATTTCCACAGTTTAATAGTTTGAACAAATATAGCCTAGACCAGAGGAAAAGTTATTTTGCTTTTGGGATTTGTCATTTAGCTCGACTAAAACTATACCGGCAACCTATCAGTTACAATGGAACCTTGAATATTAATTAAGAGTCGCTGCCGAAACAACCGCATCAATAATAGACAGTATGCCAGACGCGACTTTTTTTATAGTTTTACATTTCTTTCAGTTTTAGATTATTATTTTTAAATATTTTAAATTTTATTTTATATTATTGAACTAAATTAATTTAAGGATCTGTTATAAAGTAATCATTTAATTTATTTAGTGTGATAAGCTGTGTGATCAATTACTTATTTTCGTTTACAATTTATGTTACTTGAGTCTCGGTGGGTATCTATTTAATGTGATTGTGATAGCAACTATGTTATTTAATTCGCGATGTGATTCCATTTAGTTACTTAGCATTCGAATAATAAATAATATGTGATATCAGTTAACGCGACCGTAATTGCCAGTGTGAATTGATATGCCAGATATAATAGTAGAAATTTAGGAGACTTACATTTAACTTTCTTTGAATAAATGGGTTGACCTTGATCCTCTGGCTTTTCTAATAACTTTAAACTTTAAATATTTGACATTGTATTTTATATTATTCAATAGAAATTAATTTAAGGGCCTAAATTATGGCGTCAAGCCTGACTTCAATAATTTAACATTTAATTTATTTAGTGTGATAAGCTGTGTGATAAATTATTTAATTTAGTCTTACAATTTATGTTACTTGACTCGCGGTGTGTTTCTATTTAATGTCTTGTTTTTTCTAGTAGCTGGAAACAACACGAACGCTATAGTCATTAGATAAATTATTTTCGGATGCTCGACTCATAGATTAATTGGTTTAACTTCACTACTAATCTTTCTACCCACGGTTTAGACTTTTTATATCCTAACGGAACTGCCGTCGCACCGTTGCCTTAGTAAACAGCCCCGTAGTACTGACTTCTTAACTATCACGAACTACTCTACACTATACAGCTCCCGAAGAACTGTCTTGCTAACTTTACCCGACGTACTGATTTCCTAAGTACCCCATAGTACCGATCTCTGGGCTTGATTCCCTTTCCCTTATCCTTCAAATCAATCAAATTCTGGCTTACTTGATCCAGCCATCTGCACTATTGTCGATTTACTGTACCTATTGGTAATTCTCCAGAGTCCGAGAAAGACCTTTGCGAAGTGCTTTAAATTTGTTACATCCGTCCTTACTTCGGGTTTTTTCAACGGTTTACATTTGGTCAAACGAAAGCTATTGTTCCGATATTTTTAGTAATTTACCGAGCTCTACTACAATAGACTAAAATGTTTTTAAGCACAAAAGCGTTATATTCTTAAACCGGAATTCTCGAACATTTGGCCACGATACAATAAATCTGTCTTTAACACATGATAATGAGTAATTTTAAATGAATTTTACTTTTCAAATAAATTATTAATTATTTGTAATAAATTTGACATTTTACAATATACAGGGTGATTACATTAGATTGCCACAAACTCCGCCCATAGGTCGAATATTAAAAATAAAAAAAATTAAAAATTAACAAATAAGATACCAAAAACCTATTGAAAACATCTGAGTATAACTCGTGGTATACAAGCATTTTAAATTTTGCAGCTCTCTTTATTATAAAGTAAACATCTGTACGATAGTTTACATCTTTGAGTCATTAAAACTTGACCATATCTAAAGTGTAGAGAAACGAAAGTAAACATAAATATTTACTTTTTAGGGCACTCGGCGTATTAAAAGTGCGTGCAATAGAACCAAATGACGCAATAATTTCTAGTGAATAGCCACATGGCAGTATTTTGTTCTAAAAGTAAACACCTTTCAAAAATAATTCACGTTTGGTTCTATTATAGTAAACGGCACAGATTTCTACCAAACTTAAAACAGATATTTTTTTAAATGAAGGAATAGAATTTCATTTAGTGATCAGCGCTTCTAAACTTGATCTATTAATATTTTTTTCTGGCCATATTGTTAACGTGGGACCATCACATTGTTGAACCAGCATGGTGACTTATTTCGGTGTCAAAAGTGTCACAGAAAAATGTTTGCTTTTAATTCAGGTGGGTTGAATTGGAAAATGCGCTTAAAATTACGAAAACAATTTTTTCTGAATTTTTCTTTGGACAACCATTAGGAACTTTGACGTTTAGTTTTTGGATCTATTGATAAACAAGTATCACCGTAAACCTTTCTAATGACTCTTAAATTGTACTGCCGATTGACATAACACCACGCAACGTCACTATTTAGCATAATTTTTTTCTTTGGTGTTTTTTTAAAGATAAATGCGCAACAATGCTTTTTAATAACTATTAATAAATATAATAAAGGTAATTGATATTTCCAAAATATTCGACTTTTTAGGTTAAAATTTGCTATGGAGATCAATTACTGAACGGCAAAAAATTTAAATTTGTAAGACAAAATAGAAAACTAAATATTATAGGCCCAAAAAAATTTAAAAAAGGAAATTTTTGCAATCTTTTATATCATATAAATACATGTCGCTGCAAAACTCAAATTTGAGGAGCAAAGACCATTTTTTATGTAGATTTTCAAAATTTAACTCCATAATTTTTTAAAATCTAGTAGTAAGTAAATAGTAAATAGAAAAAACTTGGTATTTTTAGGACTTCAGCGGAATCTTAATAGGCTGTGTATGATAATAAATTAGACTTACGGTAAAAAATATTTTGAAATCCATAATAACATCCCAATATTACTTTTATAGGTTCAAAAAGTTTTTTAGCTAACTTAAGGTCTTCTTCGTACCCTAAATTTGATAACACAATAACTAGATGAACACCATTGCTGTCTTTTAAACGGACGGCTTCTTTATTTAATAGCTCAGCTTTATTTGTATCGACCTCATAATTTGTAAAAGGGTGTCTCTGTAAAATAAGTTTAGTTTTAAAGGTTTCATCAGGGGTTTTGATGTTTACTAAAAACATAAAAGTGTATATTTATATTCTAGCTTTCGATTGGACCGATACCAACGAATTACAGAAAATTACATCAATGGCCTCACACCTCAGCTTACACTCCTGCTGAGGAGAGATAACATCAAAATTGTACAGATTGCCCAAAAATGTCAGCTTACTGTACTCCAACCTCAAGCACCTAACAATATGAAGAGCGTCACAAAATTGAATGTGCCACCTGTCAAAAGTACTACATTGGACAGACAAATCAACGCCTAGCGCAACGCATCACTTAACATAAAAGCGATGTCACCAGGAAGCTGAAAGCTTGCTGCCGACTTCGGAGGTGTGAGAGTTCTGTAAATTGAACAAAATATCCAGAAGAGAAATTTGCCATATCTCTTTCAACAAAGTAAACGTCTTAAACTCAAAAAAGGACCTGGAGACCTTAAAGCAGTTTATACAATTACAAGTATACGAATAGACAGAACTAGGACCAGGACCGGCCTACAGTCACTTAACTTCACCCCCGTACCCCTTGCTTCTTTTACACCTCCTCCAGAGCTTATTCTTTCTTTTTTATTAATCCCTAAACTTCTAACTTTCCAGATTAAAAAAGTAAAATGCAGCTAGCTAAAGAAATATTCGTGAAGAGAACAAATTACTATATTGCAAAATTGAGAATTTTGGTACCCAAAATACTATTAATTTGAAAACGACCTTTACCACCAGTAAAAAAATTTAACGGAACATTTGGTCAATTCTATAATGTTCTATACATTTTAATTAAGAATTTTAAATATAATGACTAATAATGTGGCTGTTTTTGCCATCGAGATTGAGAGGGAAAAGCTCAAACACTTTCCTTAATGTGTGAACTTACACCTACCGCACATTATCCAGCGAACCTTAATTAATGGATTGGAGAGCGAACTAGGAAATAGATAGTATATTGTTGGGTTGAGTGAAATTAGAAGAAAGAGCGAGTACCTTATCGAACTTCAGAGTTGCCGTATGCTGTACTACCGAGGAATGTGAAAATGGAAGATCTAGCGAAGTAGAGTTTATTGTAAAAATCAATAATAATAATTTTACACTGAAAATGATTAAGGAAAATCGAAGCTGCAAGGGAGTTCGGCAAGGATTAATCGTTAATCGTCGATATACTGGAGGATGGGAGTCGCGTAGTCAATAGGAATGCTTAACATCGAGAAGGAATTCACCAGCTATACCATGACGCATGTTTATGTACTAACATTCGAGTAGGTGAAGAGGCCTGAAGTTTCAACAGCGGGCGTAAAACGCGTATTACGAGCAGTGAAATCCAAAGAGAAAACGGTATCACTGATGATGTACTGAAGATCGCAGAAAATGCAATAAATTCTGTTCTAACAATATATCTTGCTTAAGAAGTGGGAAGATACCATCACCATGGAATAAGGCTACGATTATAATGAACCACAACTTTTCAATAAGACTCATTTCAAGTCTTGGACTCTGTGAAGACTTCCGCAATAGTACATCGACTTACATAAAACTCAACCAGAATATCTACAATTCTGCAACCTCGCCAATAAAACTTTAGGAATTTTACGACGAATCTGATCGATTCCTTTAATGAAAGGAGCACGGTATTGCGATACGATATCTCCAAAATTGTTTACAGCAGCACTAGAATGTATGTTCCAAACACTTAACTGGAGCAATAAGGATATACGAGTTGATGAACAATGGACACCATTTAAAATTCATCAATAACGTTGTTTGGTTTGTTCAGGAATACTGTCATATTCTTGATATCTAGTGCAGTATTAACTGAAAAATGTTTGAATTTTTAAATGTTAATGTTAATGAGCACTACGTAAGATTTAAAGCGTTGTGTGGCCACCCAGAATTTTGCTGTGAATGAACCTGGGGCAGTGCTTGCTAGGGTGGATGCTGTTTGAGGGGTGTGTCTTGAACTGGCTGAGGATAGTCGGGTAGTTTTCTGTGAGCACGTTACTGCCAGTGAGAACTTGCAGCTTTCTGTTTTGGAGTGTACTGCTAGATTCAACAATTCTTTTAGTGCGCAAAATAAATCGCTGGGGTCGATGCGCCTGGCTCATGAACGAATTTTCTAATGGGCGGAACCAAAGTGGGTTCTGCTGGAAGATCGTTAGCCCATATTACCAGAACACCAGGGGACTGAATTTAAAAATTTTACGATTTTTACACGTCGATTTTGTGGGATAACTGGGACATAATTGCATTGACCGAAACATCTGAGGGTGTCTATAGCGCGGAGCTTTTAGTGCGCCACATTATGTGTTCCGATATGACAGGGATTTTTCGCGCACTCATGGTCGGGGTGCCCTGGTGGCTCTCACTGACTTGGTGCCGATTTGCCATATTGACCTCAGGAGGGTGTCTAGTTTGCTGCTTGTGTGCACGGATGTCGCTGTGAAGATCTTCTTGGACGCGGGACACTTGATTGTACTATGCGCTTACATCCCACCTTTTTGTATTATCAATAATGTATTGTTCTGTGAATTTTTAAACGATTTAGTGCTAATGTATCAGTATAAAATAATAATTTTACGTGAGATCTATATGGGTGACTTCTCAACATTGACTGGTCCGTTGTTGGGGTTTCTGTGGGCGTCAACGTTTTACTCGAAACGGGCGATGCTTTTCGCGAATTTGCATCTCCCTATTGTACTTCGTGGAAATATTATCTGTGTTGGTCCACGCGGTCGATACTGGATATGCTTAGAAAAAAAGGAGAAATATCGAAGACCATCTCGAAAGCTTGTCACCAGGGCACTCTTCCACCAGACTTGCTGTGACCTTTGGGCTGTGTAAGCTGGAAATCAGGTAGGTCTACCGTGCGTTTACGTCCCTATGTGAGTGCTCCATTGCCTCTGATTCCAAGAGGTTCTAGAAATATGCGAATCTCAAGCGTGCTTCCTCTAAACTTCCTCTCAAAGTGACCCAGAGAGATAGTGTGCTCGCTGAATTTCAGTCAATACATATTTCTGGGTATTATCAACCTTTTTAGAAGTGCACTTGCCCTGTCCAGTACCTATAAGTTGGCTGAGTGTTCTGTGTTGTTTGATGCCGACTATATCAGTACTGCGTATAGATATTTGTTGAGCCTCTGACACGCTTGCTCTACCTATCATTGTAATCTTGCATGCCGTATGCCTGAAAGGTCGCTACTTACACAAATCTGGAGCCAAGCATTTTTCACGGATACACTCACGTTGTTATCCTTCGGGAGCAGCAACATTATATTATAGCAAATACAGAATTAAAATTAAACTACTAAGCAGTAAGTGAAAGTGTAACCAAGTAAAAGACGTTTACCTCAAGCGGTATACATGCACATGCACGAGGAGTGGCGGCGGTCGGAAAAATAGAAGAAGGAAAAGGAAATGTACTCTGCATTTGAAGAATTCCCAAGCGCAAAAATTAACTCAAGGGAAAGAGACAAGTGTAAAGAACAACTTATAAAATACAACAAAAAACACGGAATTTTTCCGGTTTATCCGGCAAATCGCTAAAATACAGAAGAAAAATACGGCTGGTTAGAGAGAGAGAGAGACAGGTAGAGCGAATGAGAGGCTCTATGGTAATTAGACGAAACACCTACAGCATAGCTATGTACCGGAGAGACTCCAAGTCTGAACTGCGTCTTGACAAGGCTCAGAGCTCCTGGTATCCAGGAGGCTATATTCATCATAGGTGCTGTTCGTACGAACAAGGCAATTGGTTCGAGTACTACTCCCTGGAGCCTAAGTGACAAAGAACGTATATGTGGCAATTGGGTAGTTTATGGCGTAATCCCCCCTTGGAGTCACCCAGGGATTACGCTCAGTTGTACGAAGCAAATCAAGGATCATGTTTGCACATGCTCCTTTTCATTGTACAGCGGGAGCATCAAAATACTCCTGGAGTGTGTCTCGCAGTCATCGGCTAAAACCCGTCAACTGCTACGACGAAATATCGGCACCAGTTCTCCGCAGGAAGCTGGCCAGCCGTATACAAGGTCATTACAAAATTATAGTCGAAAATTTAACATATTATTGACGGATATTGAAAATACAACCTTAACAATTTTTTTTTAAACTTTAAATTTCCACTAAATTCAGTGGTTTTGGTATCCCTGGAATTGGTGCGGATATATAACATATGATATGTTAAACTTGACTTTATAGAGTATCTAAAATGAAAGAAAACTTTTTTTGTCTTGAACACGTGCGGTTTATTTACGACTTTATTCCTGAATTACCGCAGACGAGATAACGGGGGTAAAAAAACGCATGTGTTAATAGACCGTAAAAAAAAACAGTTTTTAAATATAGCAACTAAAGTTTTCACATCTGTTGCAATAAGTAAGGAATCTATGTTATTGTCAAATGTACGCCAGGGCGTAATTATTAGAGCTTAATATGACGTACATTCGACTAGTGTAACGTCTTAGGAAACCTTTAATAATTCAACCAGCATATTTATGGTATAGAGCTTTATTTAACTAATAACAATAAGATTCTAATATTACTTACATTACAACAACCCTGGAAGACATGGTAATACCAG